>JAODKC010000039.1:17009463-17023737 GCA_026777985.1 Mormyrops attenuatus | reverse complement strand
AAACCCCTAAAAGCTCAACTCGTCAGAACACTGGCATGCATTCTATGGCAGGGATGCCATTTTCGGCATAACACCGGACAACTGGTTATATTGAATATGTAGAGTGTAAAATTCGTGTTTCTTGCAGAACATTTCTTGTAGTTTTTGATTAACACCGTGTTAGTAACAAACATTAATGAGAAAAAAAATACTCGTTCCTTGAAATTTTAGACCACAAATTTGAAGTTTCATACTAGATGCCGTTGGGATGGTGAACGCTAATGAATTGTGCTGTGGGACAATTTGTATTGTAATGGAATTCGCAAACGCAGGCTTCGTATGGGAAATTGTTCCATGCTATACGATATACGAAAGTTTTGTAGCTGTATGTGGAGATACACGGTCTGCACTAGCAATACTGTGTTTATTATTGCCCTTTTAAGGACATTGTTCGTCTGCAGTCATATCATCAAGCCAATTCAAAAATGCAGCATCTATTTTTTTCTGCTTTTTCAAAAAAATTGTGCCCAGCTGTTTGTATCAATAAATGAGTAAAGTTCATATTGTCTTTAATTGACACTTGTTTACTGTGTAATACAAGTGGCTTTTACATGGAATAAATCTAAGTCCGTTGCATATTGTATATCAGATACGGTAGAGTGTTCAGAAGGTACATTGTTCACTGTGTTCATTAGCCTTTTTGGTATTGTTCACGGTTGCAAAATCCACAGAATTTTCATGGCTGGAAGGTGTCCATGGGAAGTAATGGGAGTATATGAAAATTAACTGGAATGTATGGGGATTAATCGGAATAAACTGGCACTAATAGTGATGTGATATTGTGGAATTTTCTGTCCCTTTGCAACCCTAGTATTGTTTAATCAAGCATTAAGTTTGACAAAAATTCCCTAATTAGTTTCCTTTATTAAACGCATGACATTCTGTAATTGCTTGATTTCCGTTATTTATAATCATACAAATGTTACATTCAGTGAATGTGTATGTATTATGTTTTGCAATTACAGCCATTCGTGTAACTATTCACAGAAGCTTTTTAGCACAAATGTCCTGGCCTCTTGAGATTAACTACAATTCCACCTGCTTCCAGTTTTACTGCCTTTGATTTGTGTGCTGCTTGTGAAGTTCTGATCAACTTTTTCCACAATGCTTCAGGAACGGCAGATCTAGTTTGTATGGCACAGAATGGATCCACTCTGCATGTTTTTATCTAATGACTTTCTCCATTAGATGCAAGCTGTGGGTGGAGAACTGCCGGCGAGCAGACCTGGAGGATAAAACCTCAGATCAATTAAACAAGCACTACAGATTGTGCGCCAAACATTTTGAGCCATCTATGATATGTAAAACGGTAAGAACGCAAGTCGTTCATGTCCATTGTATGTCAGCATACTCCATTGTTATTCAAGTCTTTTTTAATAATAAAAAGGTAATTCTTCTGAAATTCAGTAATTAGGAATTTATTCACATAAATGTTTTTGTGATGTATGTGTAATACTTTTTTTTTTTTTTTTTTTTGGTGTGAATCTCAGTCCTCAGAAAATTACCAGTGAGCAGTTCATCATACTGAAAATTGTTTTACTCTGTCCTTAGTTACAAAGAGCAACTGTTATCAGTCCCTATGGGTGTTTGTGCTTGTTGCAGCCAGAAACACTTGTTTTTGCAGCAGCTTTTCTCACAATTTGTGATGCAACTTGCAACTTCTCTGTGCTCTTTTTACGCAAAATTTGCATAAATTGGAGGAGGTTCAGTAATTTTTTACCATATGCTTCCAGTGAAGAAAGAGATGGGAAAACTACTTTTTATATTTCATATTCTATCACACAATCATATTTCAATTCTCTCTCTATATACAGTATAGATGTTTTCACAAGTTCTGGGCACAAGCTGGTTAACCTGCTCTTACTCTTTACTCTTTCTAATTCATCCCAAACCAGCTCTATACGGTTTAGGTCGGGGGATTGTGGGGGCCTGGTCATCTGTCGCATCGGTCAATCATTTTCTTGTTGCACAGGATAATACTTTACAGCACATAACTTTATTTTTTAAAATTGCAAGCTCTTGCAAATATTGCAGAGGTCATAATAATAATAATATTGTATTTTATTTATGGGCACCTTTCAAGGCACTCAAGGACAATTTACAACCTTGCAGCATGTGGTTCAGTGAACTAAGATTCTGTGCCTGTTATCAGCTCGAGCCCAGCTTCAGCAGAATAGTCACATGTCTGTGAGCCCTTCATCAAGGCCCTTAACCCCCAGCTCTATGGGTGTCAATGCAGGTTGCTGCCCTTTGCTACCAAGCTTGCTTTTACCTATTTGTGTGTCATGGAGAGTAAGATGAGGTAGACGAAAAGAGAATTTTTCCACGATAATTGTCATTATAACTATTATTATTATTCCATAATAGCAAACTATCGGCAGTATATTAAGACACAATGACAAGACACACAGTAGCATTCCATTATTGAATCAATCTAAGGAAAATGTGAAGAAATAAGCATTAAAAATAAAGTTGTATAATGCTGGACAGTGTGAGTGTAGCGAAGTGGAATGACAGACTGAATAAGCAAGTAAATTAAGGTATGTTTTAAGGTGGGATTTAAAGGTAGGAAGAGAGAGAATATATATGTATTGAGGGACAGGTGAGGAGCAGCACGGCTGAACGTTCTGAGTCCCATAGTAGTCAGGCGGGCCGAAGGTTTTGTGAAATTGATGGAGGAAGAAGACCTAAGGGTGTGGGAGGGTGTGCAGATGTGAAGGAGATCAGAGTTAATCATTGAATTCAGGTGCTTCATTCAGATCAATTGCTACAGGTGTGTAAAATGAAGCTAGACATGCAGTCAGGTTTACAAACATTTGTAAAAGAATGGATCATTCAGAAGAGCTCAGTGAATTCAACCATGGTACTGTCATAGGATACCACCTTTTGCAAGACAGTTTGTGAAATTTCTTCCCTGCTAAATATTCCACAATAAAATATAAGTGGTATTTCAAAGTAGACGCATTAAGGGAAAACGAAGTCAATGACGAATTGGCAGGCTATTCTGGAGCCGTGGAAACATCTTATGTGGAGTGACAAATCACGCTTTTCTATCTGGGAGTATGATAGACGAGTCTGGGTACAACAGAAGACAGGAGAATGTTATCTGCCTGACTGCATTGTTCAAGCAAGGTCCATAAAGACGTGCTTGGGTGGAATAACCTGACTGGCCTGCACACGCGGTCTGACCTTAACCCTATCAAACATGTTTGGGATGAACTAGAACCGAGTTTGCAAGCTTAGGCCTTCAAGTCCAACATCGGTAACCTATCTCACAAATTATCTTCTGTATGAATGGGCAAAAATACTTATCTCCATGTGTATGGTCTGTGGAAGGGGTTCTGGTAATGACACCGGCAGCTGAATTCTGAACAGCGAGTTTATGTGGAAGAGGATAGCATTGCAGTGATTACTGTAAGATACAACCAGAGAATATACAAGAATAGTAGTGCAATTAAATGTAAGAGATGGCATAGACAAAATTTCTTTTTTTTTCTTTTTTTTTTTTTTTAATCAAAGGTCCACGTCAGATTTTTGTTCAAGGTCAGAGGTCTGGAACAACTTTCATAAACTTTACTGAATTAACTGACTTTTAATACAGACATCAATATATAATGGTAATGGGAACAACGTAAAGAGTGATGTAACGGGGGGGTGCACTTTGACAAATTCTATTATCCAGGATAATACTCAGACTTATAACCAGGGGGGATAGAGGAATAATGAAATTGTCAACTTCAAGGTCTGACTGAAGCAGTTTTCGTACCAGTTAAGTATTGAAAGTTTGGGGAAATTAGAGGAGAGCCAGAATTGGACAGAAAGGGAAGATGCTGGAAGAGTAGAGTTAGGCTTAGTAAACAAAATTTCAATATTAGTTTAAATAGTAGAACTCGTGGCCATAGGTGGAAATTAGTGGGAGAACACTTTAAAAAGAACTTGAGGAAGCACTTATTTACACAGCGTGTAGTTGGAGTATGGAATAGTCTTCCTGCTAGTGTAGTGCAAGCTAAAACCCTGGGTTCCTTTAAATCTGAGCTAGATAAGATTTTATCAACTCTGAGCTATTAGTTAGGTTCTCCCCAAACGAGCTTGATGGGCCGAATGGCCTCCTCTCATTTGTAAATTTATGTTCAGAGCTGAGTATCACCAGTGTAACACTGGAACTGAATACCAGATTTCCAGGAGATATATGGCCAAGAGGCGATTTATTTAATTTATTTAATTTTACGTTAATTTTTCTGATCACAGAATCACAAAATCCTGGATGGACTGTATTGTTTGAAATATGGCTATATGTCAATGCTACGCAATGATGGATAGCTTCTAAAATATATTAAATGGCTATTGTATATGTGTCTTTGTGATGTTTGAGGATATTTTTGAGAAAGTTGCTTGTTTTATGTTTTCACAATATATTACAATTCTTTGGCTGTATAGATATGTAGGGAATTGATATGTTGAATAAAGGTAACACCTCTTTAGACTTCACCTTCAGGGTGAATATCTGTTTGCTGAGCATCATTGTAAATTTTAATTTTTTAATTTATGAAAACTCTTTACAGGTAAAATAAGAGAAGGAAGAGAGGTTGTACACTACCATTCAAAAGTTTGGGGTCAATTATAAATTTCCTTGTGGGGGGAAAAAAAGCAAGTTTTTTTTTTTTTTTTTTATCCATTAAAATACATAATACCGTGTAGACATTGTTAATGTAATTGTAAATTACTATCATTGCTGGAAATGGCTGTTTTTAATGGAATGTTTACATAGGTGTACAGAGGTTCATTATCAGCAACAATTAGTCTTGTGTTCCAGTGGAATGTTGTTTGCTAGTGCAAGTTTATAATTTTAAAAGGTTAATTTTTCATTAGAAAACCCTTTTCCAATTATGTTAGCACAGATGAAAATTGTTGTGCTGATAAAAGAAGCAATAAAAGCTGGCCTCCTTTGGACTAGTTGAGTATCTGAAGCATCAGTAATTGTGGTTTCGATTTCAAGCTCAAAATGGCCAGGAAAAAAGAACTTTATACTGATGAGTCTCAGAAGATTCTTGTTCTGAGAAATGAAGGCTATTCCGTGTGAGGAATTGATAGGAAACTGAAGATCTCGTGCAATGCTGTGTACTACTCCCTTCACAGAGCAGCACAAACTGACTCTAACCATAATAGAAAGAGGAGAGGGAGGCCCTGGTGCACAACTGAGCGAGAGGATAAAGGTATTAGTGTGTGTCATTTGAGAATCAGACGCCTCATAGATCTTCAACTGGCAGCTCCATAAAATAGTACCCACAAAAGACCAGTCTGTGTCAGCAGTGAAGAGGCAACTCTGGGATGCTTGCCTTCTAGGCAGAATTGCAAAGAAAAAGAATGAGCAATAATGAGCAATATAAAATGAGCAATATAAATAAAAGACTGAGATGGGCAAATGAACAAAGGCACTGGACAGAGGAAGTTTGGGGGGAAAATAGTGCTATGGATAAACAATTCTAAGTTTTGAGGTGTTTGATTCACACACAAGAACATTTGTGAGATGCAGATCAAATGAAAGGATGCTGGAGGAGTGCTTGACAACATCTGTCAGGCATGGTGGAGGCAGTCTGGGGCTGCTTTCGTGATGGTAAAGTGGCAGATTTATACAGGCTAAAAGGGGTCTTGAAGAAGGAAGGCTATCACTTTACTTTGCAACGCCATGCCATACCCTGTGGATGGCACCATGTGCCATGGTCATCCTACAACAGGACAGTGACCGAAACACAGCTCCAAACTATGCAAGAACTATTTAGGGAAGAAGCACTCAGCTGGTATTGTGTGTGTGTGTATAATGGAGTGGCCAACACAGTCACCGGATCGCAATGTTATTGAGCTGTTATAGGAGCAGCCTGACCGCAAGGTACATAAGAAGTGCCCATCAAGCCAATCCAACTTGTGCAGGAAGCACAGGATGAAATCTCACCAGATTGCCTCAACAAACTGACATCTAGAATGCCCAAGGTCTACTAGGCTGTAATTGCTGCAAATGGAGGACGCTTTTGATGAAAGCAAAGGTTAAAAAACACAATTATTTTAATTTCAAAAATGATTATTTCTAACTTTGTCAGTGGCTATTTTGTATTTCCATCCATCCATTTTCCAAACCGCTTGTCCTTCTGGGTTGCGGGGGGTCCAGAGCCTATCCCAGAAGCTATGGGCACAAGGCCTATTTTGTATTTAGCTATATTTCCTATTCACTCATTTCATGTATGTTTTCAAGGAATACAAGGAAATTTCTAAGTGACCCCAAATTTTTGAATGGTAGTTTAAGTATTGCTTGTTGATTTCACCCTAATGACGCTTTTACTATGTTTTAAGGCTTTGCATGGTAATTACCTGACAGGAAATCTCAAATGTAGTTCATCTAAGGCGAGGCTCCGCCATTGTACTGTGGCCGTGCTGACCTGTGCAAATCTGTGACATAATTTCTAGAAATGGGGGACTGCCTTTGTGCTCTACCTTGATATTTGAAGAAGCTGGGATCAATAAAGTTCATCTTGTATGTGTTCCAGAGCCCGTATCGGACAGTACTTAAAGATACAGCCATTCCCACCATTTTTGACCTGACCAGCCATCTGAACAATCCGCACAGCAGACACCGAAAACGAATTAAAGAACTAGTAAGTGTTTCTGCATATTCTAATACTTTATTGCTGTGCATTCTAAAGGACAAGCATTTTAGATCTACTTGTTTATTAAAAGAACTGAATATGATGGGCATACGTTATTTTTAAACAGACTGAAGAGGAAATCAGGAAGATAAAAGAGAGGCGGTGTAAGTTTTCATTACTTAAATATAAACTATAGTATATAATGAACACAACAAGTTGCTTGATTAATCTCTCCTCTTCCTCCTCCTCCTCACTATGCCAGTGGAAGATGCTGTTGAACAACCACAAATTAGAAATGAAAATGTAACAGGTGAAGATGAGGAAGAGATGAGGAAGATTAATGAGGATATGCCTCTGTTGACAGCAGAGGAAAAAGAGCTGAGGGATTACCTGAAATCCCTTTTTGAAATTATTATTGTTACTGGAAAGCAGAACATCCCATTAAACTTTCATGTAGAAAATGAAGAGAAGAGTGAATGTTTCACACCAAGCAATTTTCAGGCCTTGCTGGAATATCGCATCAATGCAGGGGATGAAGTACTGAGGAAAAGATTTGAAACCACATCTGTGAATGCTGAGTACTGCCCCTTCACCCAGCAGGCACAGATGCTTGAGGTTTGTGAAGGATGTGTCCGTGAAGAACTGCTCCATGAGGCCAGAGATGGGCGATTCTTCTCACTAGTCACTGGTGATTTGGTCCAATTTCCTGAGGGGCTTTACCTGCCCATTTTCCTTCGCTTTGTTGACAGTAACAGCTGCCTTCGTGAGGAATTCATAGAATTTCTGCCTTTTGAAGAGGATGAAGAGGTCCTGACTGGGAAGCTGGTAAACCTAATCATTGAGAAATGGGGTCTAGACATGGAGTGTTGCCGTGGTCAGGCCCATGTTGCCTCTGGTGTGTTTGTTAGAAAGATCAAAAGTATTGCAGGTAAACTGATGGACAGGTATCCCATGGCAATATATACTCCTTGCTCTACTTGTGCACTCAATGTTTATCTGGCGAACAGTTTGCCCCTGAGTAGAGTGCAAGTTGTTATGTCAACACTGAAAAAGGTAGACTCATTTTTCAGCAAATCACCTTCATTACAAACTGAGTTGGAGCATGCTATTTCCATATTCTACCAGGGCAACAATGAGAAGGCCAATGATCTCAAAGAGTCTTGTCGTCTTAAATGGACAGAGAGACATGATATCTTTGATTTGGCAGTAGACTTACTAGAATCCATTTTGCTGTGCATGGACAGTATTCATGACAATGAGGACTGCAGATGGAGCGACCAGTTAGCCAATGATGCATACATAATCTCTGAAGCTCTGTCAGACTTTGAATTTGTGGTGACATTAGTGGTGCTGAAAAATGCCCTATCCTTCACAAGAGCATTTGGAAAGAACCTGCAAGGAATGACCCTGGATGTGTACTTTGCTGCCAACAGTTTGACAGCTGTATTGCATTCACTGAATGAAGTTTTGGATAACATTGAAGTATACCATGAGTTCTGGTTTGAAGAAGCAGTTAACCTAGCTGCTGCCATGGAGATTTCAGTGAAGGTTCCCCGGCTGTATTTCCGGAAGCAACGTGCAGAAGTCACAGCAGACATCCAGCCAGAGAGCTACTTCAAAGAGCACTTGACCATTCCAGTGGTTGGACATGTCATGCAGGAACTGAAGGAGGTCTTTTCAGAGAATCACTTAAAGGCTCTCAAATGCCTTTCCCTAGTTCCTGCAGTCATGAGGCAGCTGAAGTTCAATACATCTGAAGAGAATAATGCGGACATGTACCGGAATGACCTACCCAACCCAGACACACTCCCTGCAGAGTTGCACTGTTGGAGGATCAAATGGAAGCACAGAGGTAAGGAGATAAGCTTGCCTTCCACCATCCAGGAAACACTCCAGCTGTCAGAGGTGAAGTTCTTCCCTAATGTCCATGCCTTTCTTAAAGTCCTGTGCACATTGCCAGTCCTGCGACTGGAAAGTCCCAGGTGTGAGACAGCCCGTAGGCGAATGAATGCCTACCTCACAGACACACCCATCAACCAAAGGTCCAAGAGCTTGGCGCTGCTTAACATCAATTATGATATTAAGTATGACTTGGATGTAATGGTTGATACTTACAACAAACTGTATCCAGAAAGGGAAACTGAGTTGGAGGTAACAGACAGCTGAACGTGCCTTACTCCAGTGTGGAAGACAACAGGTCCCACCTTTTTATGCTTTATTTTCTTCATTGTTGATTTGGCAAAGCAAGAACCTAATAGATCTGCTGAACAGTGAGTTATAGGAATGGGCTGTGGAATCTTAAAGGTTTTGTTTTGCTTTTCAAACAGCTCCAGCTTGGGTATATCCAAGTATACATTCTTTAAATGTAAAACTCACTTTCTGGTATTCAGTTTATAATGTTTATGTTGCTTAGTTATTTTTGACCATTTGATCACAGCTTTATCACAGGATGTAAACTGTACAAAACATATGTATATTTAACTTATTTCTTGGCTCTAAGATGTTGAACGTGTGAAGCAGCACGCTTAAGTTTTGATTATAATAAATTGCTTTGAATGTTTTGTCATACTGAGATCCTGAATTGTAACACGTAGTTTCATATTTGTGTTTTTCTTTTAGCTTGTCATATCATTTGACAACTAAAAACAGCTTTGGTTTATATATTAATAGTATAATTCCAGGCAGCTATGCAGAATGATGGAACGAATGTGTATAATTATATCCTTTATATTTCATTGTTTTAATATCAAGTCAATTAGCTGAACGCACTACCATTTTCTGTCCAGATAATGGAATGAAACTGTAGGCAGTATCCTGTTTAGGAAACTACTGAATATTTGCTGCCATTACTTAAAATATAACCTGTTGAAACTGCATCTAGTAACTAACCACATGTGGGGTATCATTAGTATTTAAAATATGAAAGATGTATGGAAATACCTTTTACTGTGCCAATAAAATGTTTGTTGCATGGGTTGTGGAGAATGTTAAATGATTGTTTTGCAGAAGTCAGAGATATTTACATATTAGGTACATATTTTATGGCCATTAGGACAGTTCTCTGAGGAAGATTGCGGCAAAAATTGAAGGGAACATCCTTTATTAAAAAAATGAAATAGTACTATAAACGCATTTTGAATCAATTCAATATTAGGTGGAATTTTATATTCGTAAAAAATGGACTGAGGCAGTCCATTTTAAAGTATTTAAAATGTGAAATAATTATTTTCATACTTAATATTGACGGCAAATAAGTGAAACCGTTTTTTTTTTTTACCCTTTATTTTTGTGATAAAGTATAAGACTTTGTTTTGTATAAAGGGAACCCATTTGATATTGTCTTTAAATAAAAGAAAAAACAAAGAAAATAGGTGTAACTATTTTTATTTAGGGTGAAACAGTGGCTCAAAGGTTAGCCCCGTAGTCTTGTGCTTACAGCCAATCATTGGGGATTTGATTTCTGTCTCTGTCTGTGTACACACATTCACCTCATTTAATTTTCACATGGTTTTTCTCAAAGTACTCAAATTTCCTCCCCTTATCCAAAAAAAACATCATTTGGTGAACTGTTGGCCCTTGTCTTATGTCCAGTGTTTATTGTGATAGGTTCCAGGCTCATTTTAACTGGATAAAATGGATGGATGTACTATAGCAGGGTTAGGCAATCCCTTTCCTGGAGTGCTGTTATCCAGCTGGTTTTCTGTCCTACCTGGAGGCGTTCCATGAAACAGGATTTTTCAGTTAGCTGGGTTAACTTAAGCTAGAAGTCATGATTGTCCAAAAGGAATGCATCTTACCTAAACTCGTATTGGACTACTAGTTTAATGCAGCTAACTGAGAAATCCTGCTTTGTGGAACCCCACCCCCAGTCATTGATGAACCACACCTGATCTCAGGCCAATAGGAACTCAAGTAGGATAGAAAACCTGCTGGATTGCGGCACTCCAGGAACAGAATTGCCTCCCCCTGGACTGAATGTCAGTTTCTCATCCCAGTCCATGATTTATTCAGTAATGTTCACCTGTGGCCTGTACTACAAAGCGGGGTTACTGGCTTATCGGGGGTAACTTGTCAGATTTAAGGTATCAGAGTTTAAATGGACTTCATATTCATTCACTTACATTTTGCCCAGACTACCTTAAATCCAACAAGTTACCACGATAAGCCAGTAACCCCGCTTCGTAATACAGGCCACTGCGATCAGAGAAATTTGATTTTATTTATTTTATTTTATTTCATTCAGCGCCTCATTTCACACCATCACATACCATGGACATTTTTATGAATTTTATGTATTTTACAAATTTTATTTACTACTTACTATTATTTAGTATTCTTACTACTCAACAGGTTACTGCATATTTTTTTCATTTTTACCAATACATGAATCTCTAAGAATAGTTAAAGGATAATTTCACCAAATTACAGGTTTGCATGGTGGCCAATGACGCAATGGGTCAACACTCTGATCCTAAAAACACATAATGCTGCAAATCTGCTCAACACAAATGACTGATACCTTATTGATCCCTATGGGGGAATTCTCTCAAGATTTTGAATAGTATTCATTAGGGATGTAACGATACCCAAAACTCACAGTACTGTAATATCGCGATATGAGGTTCATGCTGCGATAATTATCACGATATTTAAAAAGAAAAACCTCGATTAATAATCAACATGTTTATTTATATTAAATTAGTTCTTCCTTTTAACAAAGTGGTTCTGCTTTTCTTTATTAGTGAAATGTCCAGCTATGACCTTAAGCCTTTGCCAGAACTTAACAATAATTGTCCTTTGCAATGAATGACTGAACAATGCATGTAAGTATAAAACAAAAACAAGCAGTCAGTAGTTCCTTTATAAAATATTAATTATTACTGCAGCAGCTGGATCAAAACACAATCTGCAATTCCGAAGTAGTGTTTTCTGCCATTTTTCTGCCAGGTCTGTTTTCACCACATACATACTAACATGCTAAATATTGTGTGAAAAACGTGCGTGAAAAAATGTGTACCACTTATGAATCTATTTTGGGTCCACTTAGTAGTGCTACTGGCCAGTTCTAGGTTCGACGGGAGTGGTGGGGCAAAAGATAATGATACCTCAAAATTTAGAACAGCAACCTTTAGTAAACATTAATTGTAGAACATGAAGAATCGTGAATACATTTACATACATTTACAATTAAATGGAAAAGAAGTAAATCTAACTCTTTATAAAGTATTGATTTAAATATTGTTTTGGGTTCTGAGTCCAGTGGTTAAATCAGTTATGCCTAGTTAATCCTAAGTCTAGTTATATCCTAGTTCAGTTTTACTCATTTTTGACTGCGCACAGATCGTGTAAAATAATTCTGTATCTATTTATAATCACCTAATAAGTCCTTATTTAAATTCTCTATCCAGTATTTTTAGCACCTATTTATCTTTCCTTTAAGTCATTAACCTCCCCCCACATATCAAACTCAAAATTCAACATGTATCAAAGGAAGAAACAAAATCACATCGTATACCATTCAGGCATAACAATATCCATGGGTTGATATACTGTTCAATTCAGGCATAACAATGTCCAAAGGTTAATATACAGTTGAATTCAGTCCATCATATTCTAACTGCACACATTGTAAGAAATTCAAAGTTCCCTCTACTCATCTTTCACCGTTGCTCCATGGGTCTAGCTCGCCAGCTTGCTATGAACTCCATTCGGTGGGTCCCTGTTCAGCGAAGCACATGCAGGAATATCCATTCCAAATCTTCAGAAGTGTCAATGTAGCACAGAAAAAAAAACAATTTATCGTGGTTTAAAACATTTCTTCCATCTTCCTTTTCCTTTAGTTAATTAAAAAAAAATCTTCTTACACCACATAAGCTGTAAAATCAAATTGAGCAAGTTTTCTTTTTACCGTATTCTAAATCCTATGGCAGCACTCGCTGCAGCCAGCCTCAACCGTTTCTTCAAATCAACAACGCACGCTCTCCACGTTACTTCGTGACATTACCTCACAATCTGCATACAATCATCTTTTTTCTTAAAGAGATAAATTATTGTTTAGTACGGAGCCCCTCTGGTGACATAGGTAAGAGAAGACGCATGTTAATTTCCTAAAGGTGTTATCGATAAGTGCATTAGACCAGCGTACAACATCCCAGAAATCTAACCCATGCTTTAAGAAAGACGTGGCCAACACTTAATTATCTCGTGGCCACGCAATACATATTTTTTTCTCCTATGTCACCAGAGGGGCTCCGTAGTACTGTTAATATACTGTAATGTGTTTTTGTTTCTATTTGACCAATTTATAAATTAATGTTGAAATTGCTGTTTTGTAATGGATTTACTGACCTATTGTCATGTGACTTACACACGGCCATTAGAGCACAAAGCATTCGTTAATGTAGTATGTATTTTTTGAGACGGAGCTTATACGAGCGAAATAACCACGTGATATCGTGGTTGATATCGTAACAGTCCGACAATGGTGTCAAGGTATTTTTTTATCGTGATATGATTATCGTTACATCCCTAGTATTCATTCTTGGTTATAAATAGTGCTGTCAATCAATTGAAAAACTTAATCCAGTTAATCATGTAAGTTACTAACAAAATTAACAAATATGTTTTTGGGAAACGTATCTGCTTTTATTTTTTAATTTTGTTTTTAAACCCATTTTTTAACGAAGAGAGAAAACAAGTTGCATCATTTATGTGAATTATACAAGTGTTTTTAGTGCAAAAGCACTAAATTTTATGTAAAATATCTTATTTTCAGCAAATACAATCCATAGAATTTTAATCTGTTTTACAACATGTATTTTTTAAAAACATAAGTTAAATAAAACGATTGCTTTGCAGTCTTATACTTGCAAAAATTCCCATAAAGATAATGAAAATGCTAAAAGAACAACCTAGTTACAAGAAGTTTGTATGTCTTTTTAATTAAAGGCAAGTTTTTACAGTAGCGATCAACTAAACTAGACCATGATCTTTTCAATTGCTAGAAACTCCCCTGCACTGGAGTCAGTGACTCTTGATCTTTTTATTCTTTTTAAAAAGCTCTAAAAATATATTTAGTTTCTACCTATATATATTTGAAAAGTAGACTGTTCAAGGTTTCAATGTGTGTGCCTTTTGTCTCTAAGACAAAAACTTGTGGAGTTCTTTTTTAGACAGTTTGGCGTGATTTATGTTTTATCCCACAGGCAGAATCACAGATGCAAGGATTAATTTCCTTTAAAAACAAAAAAGCACGTTATGGTTTCCTGATTAATCGCAAGCGTTAAGACATTAACTATTTATAAGCATTATAAACGTTAGCATTGTCACTTCAGGATCTGAGGAAACTGGATGTGAGTTGTGCATGCGCCAGCGTCGAAACACATATACATAATCAAATGAAAACTAAGAAAAATTACTAAAACTAAAAAGTAACTAAAAGTAAGCCAAATACAAAAAAACATGCAATCCAGTTCCTGTGAGGAGCTTTACCAATTGTTGTGCCTTGAATTAGCATGCAATTCTACTGCTTGCCCTGTAGATGGCATAATAAATAAAAGGGTTAAGAGTACAATTACAGATTAGGGAGTGGAGAGGA
>JAODKC010000039.1:16997074-17009363 GCA_026777985.1 Mormyrops attenuatus | reverse complement strand
CGTGTAGTTGGAGTATGGAATAGTCTTCCTGCTAGTGTAGCGCAAGCTAAAACCCTGGGTTCCTTTAAATCTGAGCTCGATAAGATTTTAACAACTCTGAGCTAATAGTTAGGTTCTTCCCAAACGAGCTTGATGGGCCAAATGGCCTCCTCTCGTTTGTAAATTTATGTTCTTATACTGGTAACAGCTACAGTGTATCTGCTGGGTCTGCTGATAGCGAATGGCTTGAACTAGAAACACCAGTAGGCCTGAAGTACCCAGTAAGCCTGGAAATCTTTTTCTGTGTCTCATGATTATGAAGCCCTTTCAGTTTTGTGCTTTCCATTTCTTTGCTCTGCTGTCATATTTCCGAAATTTTGACATAACGGCCAGAGAAATGGCAAAGCAATGTTGTTAACTGGTGAATTCATCATTCATTTTCGTTTGTCCGACTAATGACAACCAATCAATACCAGACTACAAAAATATCACAGATAATTGGCACCTTCGATAACACCCTTTAAAAAGGCTGTTACTTAGGGATCATCCAGTCGGTTAAAAAAAAATTATTTAACTAACTGTTCCATTTTTTCCAAGGTGGGTAAAAAGGTGCAATAAATAGAAGAAATTGCAAAGACAACGTTTCGTATTTTTTTTTTGGATGAATCTTTTCTTCTTTATTATATATCTATCTTCAAAGTTCTCTTATTCACGGTCATGGGGGTGGGTTGCAGCCCATCAAACCAGCACAGATCACATGACTGGGGTACACCATGGATGGGGTGCCAGTCCAACAAAGAACACATATACACACACACAATGCAATTTAGAGACACCCCACTTAGCCAAAATGCAACTGGAGTAACCGGAGGAAGCTCGTACAATGTGGGGAACACCTATTAATTCCACACACGTATAGAGCTGAAGCAGCATTTGAAACCAGTACTTTGGTGGTGTGAGGCAGCAGTATGATTCACCGAGCCACCCTGTCACCATCTTACCAAGACAGTGTCTGTAACCTGACTTTTGTTCCCTGAAATGGCATGGCTTACTATCCTGGCTTTCAGGTGCCTCAATGAAACTGTCCTTGTAATCCTGTCACTGGGTAAAGAGTGATGTATGGATAGATAAACCATAATCAAAGTTTATTTATCAAATACACAACAGTAAAGCATACAGCAGTAAATGCAGGCCAGGAAATGAATTTCCCTGAGAGCTCCGTATAGTTAGATAAAAAGTGATAAGTAAAAAAAAGTACATAAATAAAATGGTTATAAAAAAATAGAAATTTGCAAAGTGTCCACACTAATAGCATAATCAGCTATTGAGTAGCCTTACTGTCTAAAGGCAGAAGCTCAGAAGCTGTTATAGAGTCTGTTTGTCCCTGTGCTGATGTTCCAATACCGTTTCCCTAATGGTAGGAGCAAAAACAGTTTGTGCCTGTGATGGCTGGGGTCTTTGAAGATAGACCTGGTCAGAACATACAGACTCTACAAACACAGAATGCAGCATTCAAACCCCCAAATACTGTGTATTATTCTCCTAGTTTGTTTCTAATTTAAATTTGAAAAAAGTATTTTAGGTGTATTAAAGAAAGCCCCCATCACCTAGTCCAGGGTAAGCAGGTGGAAGATGGATGGATGGACGGATGGATGGAATAAACGAAAGTTAAGTTATTGTCCCATCAAAATCCTTCAAAAGTTACATTTTACAAATCAATGAACGTTTATAAGCAAGCCCCTGTTTGCACCTTCTCTTTCTTTGCACTATATAAGGAATCGAGTAATAAAGTTTATCAATGTTACCTCATCTTAAACTAAACAGAGACCTATGTAAGTCTGTTTTTTAAAGTTACTAGGAAAATGACTAATTAAAAAAATTAAAGTTAAATAAAAATACAAAGAAGGTATTTTTTTTTACATCGCAATGAGTGCGTGATACAGTAAGTTCCGGACTGAAAATGGCAACTCGGAAATAGTGTCTTTGAAAAGTATAATTGCTCAGGTAGGGTTTTCTTGTTAACACACCTACGTCCGAGAATATTTTGATGATAGATCACTATACTCCAGAGAAAAGTCTAAAATATATAGTATTTTATAGAATATAGTTAACAGAATAACTGCTCTTTATTGACATACAAAGTATATATTTTTCCTTAATAATTAACTTTCAGTTCAGAAGATATGAGGATATCATGTTTGATAAATATATGTCAATATCTTGCATAGTATGCGTTTATAGTACCGCAATATATGCAAACGAAAACAAAATTTGTTAAACAAATGAATGTTCATAGTCATGATTTGAGCCTCTACCAAATGGCCAGCCGTAAACACGGCAACCCTCATCCCATCAAGACCTCAGATATGGGTAAATTTGCCAGAGAGGATTGGCTGAGAAAATAGTCTTTGAGTTTCGGGAAATGATGTGTTACAAGCATAGTACGAAACATTTATTTAAATCAGTGCGGGATTGTACTTTCTGTAAGTGAAGAGTTAAATGTGCAGCCTCCACCCACTCCTCCTAAAGGGTGACTGTGACGGAGGCAGGTGCTGATTCGAGTGCGGTGCATCTTCTCGGTATTTCTCGGCAAACGGGTGTGGTCGCCTTCGTTCTTTCCGTTGCCATAATATAAAGAGAGAAATGTCTTATTTGTTTACATGAAAAAGACTACAAAGGGATTTAAGATTAATTATTTTCTTTTCTTTATCATTTCCCCACCATTTTGTCATTTGTATTACGCATTAATTTCGTAGATAATTTTTGGAAGATTATCAAGCCGTGGGCACTTCTCTTTTTTGCAAGGGCTTTTGGAGGAACTCTTTTGTTTTAGAGGAACATTGTTTTTCCATCTCATATCCAAGATTCAAGGATCCATCTGTTCCTCATTGGACGCATTCGATCGAAATACATTTCGTGCTATTGCTATGGCGGCATATGTGATTTAATACAGTGATTAGATATTTTCCACGGTAATAATGGCCTGGCCCTGCATTACCAGGGCATGTTGCATCAACCGCTTCTGGAGTGAGTTGGACAAAGGTGACATCGCTGTGCCTTTGGTGTTTACAAAATATTCCGATGTGACCGATGAGCAGCATTTCCATGTGCGGCACCAGCGAAAACAGCCGCATCCCCAGTCTCGACTGGCCATAGAAACACAGCCATCCCATATTAATCGGGTAGGAGTAGCTGGTGCTTCAGCTGCTGCTGATGTTGCGCAATTGTTGAGCTCATCTGTAATGCGCCAGGACTTCAGAGCTTGGAAAGTCCGCCCGGAACGAAGCTGCAAGCCCAAGAACGAGTATCATCCGTCGGAGACCCCTTTTAATAATGAGACGCAGTACCAGAAGGATTTCAAGCCTTGGCCGATTCCGAATAAGCGAGACCACCCTTGGATTCCCAAGCCTAGTGCGAGCAGCTTCGTGGCCAGTGACACAGAGCAAAGGTCTTTTTACGCCGGTCCTGCTGCGTCTGCGGAGGATGCCGGTGGTGTGGAGAAGAGCGAAATTGCTGACAAGGTGCAGGAGAAGGAGATTGGAGAGAGAAAAAAGAAGCAAGGGAAGAAGTCACTTGAAAGGGTTAAAGCAGATGGCCTGCAACCTAGGGGTGAAGCTGTTGGAAGCAAAGGAAGGGCAGTAGCGGATGCACTGAACAGGCAGATAAAGGAGGAATTCAAAACCGGAAGCTCGTATAGGTAAGTCGGTGGTCCTAGTTCTTCATTTACAGTAAAATAATGTCTGAGTCTCATTATTCACAAATTCTTACAATATAAAATAGACCACACGTTTTTTACTATGCATATTAGCATCGAAATATAAACATAACCATTAAAATGTCTTTTTTGAATGAGTTACAGTGCTCACAGAAAGTCTTGGGACACTTGCTTAATTCTTGTAAAACTATTGCAAATGTATTGGTTTTATAACAAAAATTTACTTTAAAAATATTATGTTATTCATTTGTTTACATACACATACCCATATTTCACTTTACAAACAATCAGCAGTTTTAAGTAAACCATCCATTTCAAGTAGTAATAAACTGAAATCCAAATTAATGTATCAATTCTGAGTTAAAAAGTTCATTGACAAGCAGGCTCACTGGGTGCTTTTAATTAGTAATACCTTTGCAATTACATAAAACACCAAAGATTTGTGTTTGGTATCCCTTTGGGAGTTGATCACTACAATTGCAATTAATAGGAAAATAGCAATATCAGAAAACTGAATCAGTAAAAAAAATAACGACACAATGAAAAGAAAATGTCTGTACAAGATATATGAAGATATATGCATGAACACTGCATGTCGGTGGACTTTTGTTATGAAACCTATAAATTTGCAACATTTTTATCGAATTAAGTAAGCATCACAAGACTTTCTGTGAGAACTGTAATTTTACATATTTAATTAATATGTGACACGTAAGTCCATCATTAGTTATTTACAGGAGATCAGACTGAGTAATACATTTTAAAATTTTATAATATATCCTGACATTCAAAATTTCTATAGATATCAGATATCTTCCATTATCATAATTTTTGACACCAAAGGCCTTAAGGATAATGCATAGTTTGGCTTTTAACTCACTCTAGAGAAGTACTGGAAAGTGAGTAAGTGTGAATATTTTAGATGACACCTTATGGTTGTGGTTGTTTTTATATGATCTGTTTTATATGTCTGACATGAACAGCTTTTCAGGAATTTTTGGCTCTATGTCATTCATCAAAAAAGCTGTGATTCTTCCATATCTCTTGGCAAGTCTACTAGCTAATACAACATAGTTATTTATTTAGATATTAGAATAATAATCTTAACAGTAATATGCATCTTCCAGCCACATCCAGAACAAGGTTGTTGAGGAGGCAGCACACAAGGCAGGGGTACAGGCCTGGACTGCGTATTGGTCTCACTCAGACACTACGGACAGTTCAGAGATTTCATTTCACCTTACTGTTTGAGTTTGGGCTGTGGGTGAAAACCCACACAGCCCAGCAAACTGCAGACACACATAAATATGAGAGAGTAAAACCCACTACAGCACTCTAACAGTGACATCAGGAATTAATTATTCCAAAAGGTTATGAATCTCAGTCTTGCCCTTTTCCTTTGATGACAGACATTTTCAATGAAATACATTAAATTACAATGAGCTTTACATGGGTTTCAGTAGTGTGGAATCAAATGTACACGGAGAAAAAATATTTTTTTTAATTAAATAAAGAAATCAAAATTTGAAGTTGGTGCAAGTTAGCACAAAATCCATGCAAGTACTCTGACTGTTTAAACATCCTCAGCATCTCTCTCTCATACTTGCTGCATAACTGGTCAGTCTCACATGACTTACCGTGCATTTTGGCCTGGGTCCTATGCTGCCACTCTGATTGCAAACCTAATTTCCATGTATCTTATGTCCCATCCTGGGTTATTCCTGCCTTGAGCCCATAACTTCTGCAATAGACTCTGGACCCCCAAGACCCTACATAGGACAAGCAAGTACAGAAAATGGATGGATGTATGGATGCATGTATCTTGTTTAAAATGAAGCTGGCAGATTTAGCATTGTCACGTCTTACTTCCCGGCTGGTGGCTTTAAATATCATGACAGAACTGTGTGCTCTGCCACACGTGATTGCATGGTTCTCAAGTATTCCACTTTCTCTCCAATCCACAGACCTGTGATTCGTGTAAATTGCTGACTTTTATTTGCACTCGGTATTCAGTATATTGGTGTGCAGAAGTGGCCCGTGGTGGTTCATTGGTTAGCACTGTTGCCTTGTATGAGCTTCTTGGCATATTGTGTGGGTGTACTCTTGTTTCCCCTAGCAGTCTAAAGATAGGCAGTTAAGCTAGCTGGTGTCTCTAAAAGGCTTATAGGCTATCATTGTGTATGGTCCCTATTATCCCATCCAGGGTATACACTAGCCTTCTGTCTATACCCCGCCCCACAACCCAGACCAGGATAACAGGCTTGTGGATGGAAGGAAGTGTATACTATGGGGAATTTCTTTCTTTATCCAAAGAATAGATCACTGTATCACCTCACCTATGTTAGATAGATATTGGTTTAAACTATGTTTTATTAAAGTAGTGAAACATATACATTATCATGTTGGTGACTTATTCTGTGAAGTTTGTGTATTATGGAATTTAGTTTGGCAAGTGACTCTAAGACAAAGATACACCATGATGAATAAAGTTATTCTGCATTAACTATATGTATCCTATGACCCAGTACTGAATGGGCCGAAGGAAGGATGGATGGATGGATGTATGGATGGATGAACTATATTTAAATTCAAGTCAATGAAAATTGCAGTCCTAAAGTCCATTTACAGTCCTGTAAGCAGCAACCGTTATCTTGGTATCACACAAATCTCATGGTAGTCTTGGGAAGATTTCTTGATAGATTCCATGCTTTCTTGTTGTGTATTTTTCTTGCATCCGTCTCTTTTTTTTAAGGAATGAATTCAAAGCATATGCTGACGTGAAGCCAGTGAGGCCGATAAAAGCCAAACCACAGTATGCCCCCCCAATGGAAGAGAAGGCTAGCCTGGAGACCAGCTACAGTGCCACCTTTAGGGGGGAGCAAGTGCAGAACATACCCACTGACAACAAGACGCAGGAGCATCGAAGGATACGCAGCTTGTACAGTGAGCCTGGCAAAGAACCCATTAAGGTGGGAGGAATGGTCTACGATCATATTCTCAGTGGCTGAAGATTGGGTCTGCTTATCAAACAAAATCAGTACATAATATAAAGTTAGCTCGTTTTTTGTGTTGTTTAGTAGCCTGCAGCAGTCTGTTGAGTATCATGGTCAAAAAGGCCATTAAAACCAGTTACATTGCTTTGCTATTATACTTTGTACACATTACAATTAACTCTTTGAGTGTATAAATTGTAAATAAACATTTGCAACCCCTTGCATTTTATTTTAAGTTAATCACAGTTTTCAGCTTTAAAGTTATCCCCCTTGCTTCCCCAGGCGGAGAGGCCAAGCACTCCTCATTCTAAACCAGCGAAGACAATGGCACCAAGCTACAGTAAACCTGTAAAGAAAGGGAAAGAGAAACAGCTGTCATCGGTGCGGAGTGCCAAGAAAAAAGAGAAGGAACCCAAGTCAGCACCCACAGAGAATGACAAAAAGAAAAGTAAAGAGATGAACAACAAACTTGCTGAGGCTAAAGAGTAATAGTACTGCAGTATCACTGTTATTTTTTTTGATGGGAAAAATGAACATATTCTCTCTGCCTTCACACTTATTTGCTTCTTACAGTGTAGATATGACTGTTTTTATACTCATTCTGAATGTGGATGTAGTAGTGTCAGTTTTTCCACATCTATCCCATCATCATTGCATAGCATTTCAGTATTATACTCTAAGCCAGTTGTTTGGGTTACCTTCTGTATTGATGAATTTATGTATTATTAAACCAGAAGTGACAAATCAGGTGTAAGCAAACAGATACCAAGAAGCCAGTGGATATTTTAAAGACAGACCTTAAAATATAGAAAGTTTCTTTTACCTCATATATTATACAAAGTTTAGAAAGTTATAAATTATTTTCATTAATTTTCAATTTAATTTGTACACATATTCAAGATTTTTAAAAAGTCATAGACAAGCCAAAGACAACTATACTGCCTGTGCAGTTATGCAATTAATATAATTGTTTATAGACTGCAGAAAGCAAGACTGATTTAAAGACAAGGTAATTGTACCCACTATCATAGAGTCATGAAACTCACAAGTACGGATCCAATTGCAGAATTTATTTTCCAAAATCCAAATTGCTATTCCAAAATCAGGTTAAAGATTCATGTAAAAGTAGATCAGGTGTAGAGTTTTGGGGACAATTCAGAATCAGAAACTAGAGAAAAAGCACCCCCGTACTAGAGAATTCAAAACCAAATCAAACACTCAGCACATAATTCACAAAAGAGAGACACGACTTTGCACTTAGGTGTGAGTCTCAAGGGTTTAAGTATTTGATTGTTAATTGCCCATACAATCAGGAACAGGAGTGGTCCACTTAATATTTTGGTGGGGGATTAGTGAGGATTTGAGGACTGGGGTGTGCTGTGTGATCAGGGGTCGCATTTTATTTCATGGGCATTTAAGAAGTCTCTGCAGTCTGTAGGCGTGAGATGTTATGTCCAGTCCGCACCACCATTAAAGTCAAGGAGTGCTTGAACACTTGAGCATCGACGCCAAACCTTGAAGGCAATATTGCATGAGTACTGCTTGGATACTGGGAATAGCTGGCATGAAGCGGTGCCCTTTGTTTTGTTTGCTGTTCATGAAACTCCACAAGAGTCCATTTAGTTCAGTCCTGCGCAGTTGGTGTAGGGGCACGCCATTCACAATCCTCTAAAGTTATTCATGAAATAGTTTTTATCCTCTGATTTACTGAGACAAATGTTATAGATTTTAACAGTTCTATTCAAAAGTGCACACATACAGCAGAGGCTATAGATGTGCTTTATCTAAAAAGTCTACTCTGCTACTCTTCTGTGCTCATCGTCCCTGATTTTAATCGTTCCTTCAAGCTAGATCTGGTTGCTAGTGCTGTACAGGCTGGTAATGTTTCCTGCAGGAAGGATAATTCAGAATAGACTATCAGACTTACTGTTTCTCTCGCAGATTTGATAGATATTAGGGGATTGTATTCTGAAGCTGGGTTTCTTGCTTAGCTGGTTAACTTGTCAGATTTAAGCTAGTCTGGGCTAGTTGTAAGGAAATGAAGATAAAGTCCATTTAAACTGGGGTACCTTAAATCTGACAAGTTATAGTTATATGACTGCATACCAGTCTTTCCACTAGTGCACTTTTTCATTACTTTGTCTTTTTTGTTTTTGGGGTAACTGGGTAGAGGCATAATCCTCTGGTGGGGCTAGGCTAGTCAGAGTCATAGCTTTGCTGCTGGCTGCTGATGTATTGCCTTTAAAGTTGCCCTATGCCCAGCATGCCCTAGAAGATTTGGGGTAGATATTAACCAGATATTGGTACAACTTTTCCAGTTGTACAACAGTATTACTTTGACCCAAATCTGGGATAGGTTCCGACAAGGTGTTATATGCCACTTCATTGGTGGGTTTTCTGGATTGCTTGCTTCACTAATTGTCTCCCTTTGGTGATCAGGGAAATTGTATCTAGCTGTGAAGGGAAGCCAATGTCCTATAATTGGAGCACCCTGTCCAATCAGTGTTCAGCTGCCCTTATAAAAGCAGTGACGTCCTTCTTGACAGGGACTGATGTTTGTGTGCTTGGTATTTGCACTGTTTTGGCTTAGGTCTTGTGCTGGGTATTGGCTGCCATTAAGGCTTCGTGTCGTTTGTTGGTTTAGGTGGCTAGCATTCGTGAGGCCTTGCTTCCACGCTGCTGAACATTTGGAGTAGTGTATTCTTATGGTCTTAAGTAAGGAAAATGACAAGTAGACAATAATATGTAATAACAGATTTTTATTTATTTAACTGCCCACAGGACAGAAATGCCAGCAGCGACAAAAAACTGTCTAAATTGTAGTGTGAAATAAAAATTTCAAACAATTGACATTAGACAGCTAACAGATTTATGCGCATAAAATAGCTTAAAACTTAAAATGACATGCAATCAAACGCTGCCTTTGGTTTTGGTTACGTATAACTAGGTTTGGAGGGAACCTTATTTTTCATACTGTCCAGATATTACAGCATAGTATACGCTATTTTGACAGGATGTTCAGAAGCAACACTTCTGATATTTTGAAATATTGGTGATAGAAATCACCATGGGTGCCATTAAAGATTCTGGATCAAATCTAAACAGTCTACAGTCTACCAGGCAGAGTTCCTTATATCTTCACATTCATTTTGTTTTTTTATTTCATTAGTTTCTTGCTGGCTAGTTTCAGCCATTCTATCCAGCTGAATAAATTCACAGATGATCCATTATTCAACATTAAGTGACAAGGGCCATTAGGCAAATGAGGAAACGCATGTTTGATGACTAATAGTAGCCTACAGAAATCTTCAAAAATTCTAACATGGTTTTTTGCCATTAAATATGTGATTATTTTTGAAATTTCACTGATTAATGAAGTTCAACCTCCCAGGCCTAGTCTGTACAGTTTATTTGACGTGTAATTCTCCCCACAATTAAATCTAATAAGTGTTGAACCTCGTGTGTATGTGGGTTTCCTTCCCTTTTGTTTCTTTTGGTTGACTGGTTGTTATGCTCTGCTTGCCCTTTGACTACTGGGGATGTAACAGGTGATATGACACCTAGTGTGCTATACTAAGTTCCTTCCTTTTGCCCAGTATCTGGTTTTTACTGCAGTGGTCAATGGAAGCTGCTATAGGAGCTTTAGTTTTTTTTTTATTAAAATTGTATCCTATGTTTACATATTGATGTGTAATATAAAGGTGCTTTTTACTGCTGTGACACTGTAGTCAGTCAGACTGTTCGTTTCCAATACAACTTGCTGTGTTGTATGTGTGTAAGTGCACATCAATAGCACTGCTTAAAACCATTATTTATACTATGTATTACTGTTCTGGTCTTGTTGCTGCTTTACAATAACACAAAATATGGTGCTGATATTTATTTTTGTCTGTTTTTTATTTTAGAGCAAAGTGTCACCATGTTGAATGATTTCTGTATTGAAATCTTCATCTGTGCTATAGACAGGTTTTATGTTGGAAATACTATAAACCAAGACATTGGCCATTTAAATTAGCACACTTACAGAAGAAAAACTCCTTTAAACTGGTGTATTAAACACCAGTTTATGCTTCCTCCTGTTCAGGCCACTTATGTGGGTTTTGAGTGACAACATCCATTTTCTGAAATGAATTGCCCTATTATAGCATCACAGGGGTCCAGAGCCTATGGGCCCAAGGCAGGGAACAATACTGGATGAGGTACTCACTCAACACAGGGCACACTCACACATGGACAATTTGGGAACTCCAATTAGCCTTAACCCATTTTTGGACTGTGAGGGGAAACCAGCATGCCCAGGAGAAACCCCACAATAACACAGAGAAACACCACACACGCAGAACCCTGCCAGAGACTTGAACTCAGGTCTCAGTGGTGCGCGGCAGCAGTGCTAACCACTGCCCCACTGTGCTGCCTTACTGTTTTCTGCTCCATCTTGTAGTATACCTTTATGATGCAGTAGTAAAATAAACTAGTACAGCATTTGAAATGCATTTCCTATTGCAGTAATAGTGTGTTCATGACTTTTGTAAGTTATCATATCACCAACATCTATCTACCAGTCAGCACCCAGAATGCTAGACAGTGCAACTTCCTGGGTGGAATTTTGAGATTCCCCACTAATGTGAATGGCAAGACAAGAAGAAAACTTTTTCAAGCATTACCAAAGCATTGTATTGGTGACAGGCTGGAAATGATTGAATTTTGAGACAGATCACTCCAAAATTGAAGCAAAGCTGCTTAGTGGCAGAAAGTAGAACAGTGAAAGCAGATGACATTTGACACTGTGAATGTGATGTCAAAAAGTATTTGATGGATCTTACTATTGCTTCAAAAAACATTATATGGATGATGGATGCTAGCACAAACCCTCTTTTCGCATTAAAATAGTACTGTCGAGATTTACTATAGATGCGTGGTAAATAGTTAGCAGTGGAAAGGCACTGAAAAAGTTAATTTTGCGACTGGCCATATTGCATATGCATTTGTAGGAGTTCCCTTTCAAAGCAGGAGAGTGATTTAAATGAATCATATGACATGATTAACTAAGGTTAGTGGTAGGTAGTTTACTTAAAATTCCACCATTATTTAATGTGGAAAAAAGCACGTCATTTTGTGCTTGATATGGCTGCAAAAGTTGCTACTAGGAGGTGGTGCCACTGAGGGTACATGAGCATAAATAAGAACATAAGAAATTTACAAACGAGAAGAGCTTGTTTGGGGAGAACTTAACTAATAGTTCAGAGTTGTTAGAATCTTATCTAACTCTGATTTGAAGGAACCCAGGGTTTTAGCCTGCACTACTTGAACAGGAAGACTATTCCATACTCTAACTAAGTGTTTTCTCAAATTCAGTTTAAAATGTTCTCCTGCTAAGTTCCACCTATGGCCATGAGTTCTAGTATTTAAACTAATATTGAAGTAGCCATATGGCTGAACAGCATCCAGACCTGTTACAATCTTATATACCTGGATCATGTCCCCCCTTAATCTCCTTTGCGCGAAGCTGAACAGATTCGGCTCATCTAACCTCTCCTCATAAGACATTCCTCTAAGACCAGGAATCATTCTTGTAGCCCTACGTTGCACCCTTTCCAAGGCA
>JAODKC010000039.1:16932138-16966752 GCA_026777985.1 Mormyrops attenuatus | reverse complement strand
TAGCGCCCCCTATTGACGAATTGCGGCCCGCCTTGGACCCTGTCCCCAGAATGGTGTAGCGAGGTAGAATTTCAAATCTGGGTAAGGTAGGCTAAGGCAGGGGAAAGTTATAGAAGTCAGACTGGAATGGGCCAAATTTAGGTGGAGTTTGGGCGTGGCTAGTGGCCGTGGGGTAGGCAAATGTCAGACGTTTTTTTAATAATTCTTGATCAGCTCAGTGGACTGGTCGCTTTGACACCTCATTTGTCTGATTTGGTAGGACGAGGTAGGACTTTAAAGCAAAAGTAGGTTTTGCAAATTAGCAAAAAATCTAAGTAGGCGGAAGTTCATAGTTCAAATGGCAAGTTGGTAGAGGAAGGCTGTCTGTATCTGCAGAAAAAAGAATTTAAATTCTAAGACAAACAGGACAGGAGATATCGACCGAAACGTGTTTTGGGCGCTATAGCGCCCCCATCTGGCTGACAGACTTGAGTCGGATTATCTGAGTAGCGGGTAGGAATTGACATCTTGCTGCCAAATTTGGTCAGCCTAGGTCTTACGGTTTAGGCTGCACATTCAGTTTTAGGGCAGGAAAATAATAATAATTCTAAGAAAACCAATAAGGTTCCATTGCACTTCGTGCTTTGGAACCTTAATTAATAATAATGATGATGATGATGATGATTACAATAAAACAAGAGAGCACCGGTAGATGGCCATACGAGAGAAATGGGAGTGTTGTCAGGTATGCAGGCATCTTTTTTTTTTATTCTTTCTTATGGCACTCTTAAGGCTCCATATCATACAGACAAAACTGATCAGACACATTAAGACCTTGTTCTATGTCATCTTACTATCAGTCTGCACATTACTGAGCCAAATTCAGTGTGCATGCAGATCGTGTGAATGACACATGAACCTAATAAGTGAAGTAGTCTTATGTCTCACAAAATCATTTTATCATATGGATCAATTATTTTTTTAGTTCTGTTTAATTATGAAAATGTGACAGTGCTAGTTCAATATGAATAACACTTTTCTTTATTTTAAAATGATTATATCATTCTTACATAATTTAATAACATTTTGTGGCTCATGGCACTAAAAACTTTGGAGAGGAGTCTAAACTGATGCTTGCTTATGGCTTCTTGTTGTCTCTGTCTGAAATCTGAAAGTGTCTCTCTTCATTTCCCAACAGGCGAAATGGACAGTCTGGTTCACTACATTAATCCGGTGCATATCTCCTCCTTATTAAGTGTGCTCAATGAACAGCGACTGAATGGTCAGCTCTGTGATGTAATAATAATTGTGGGCGACCACAAATTTCAGGCTCACAGGAGTGTTCTTGCTGCAAGCAGTGAGTACTTTCAGACCATCTTTAACAATGGAAACACTCAAAGACAATCAGTTGTCCAGCTTGATTTTTGTGACCCAGAAGTCTTTGAGAATGTGTTAAATTACATCTATTCCTCTTCACTGTTTGTGAACAAAGGATGTCTGGCTGCAGTTCAAGAGCTGGGCTGTAGTTTGGGAATCCAATTCTTGAATAATATAATGGAAAAGAAGCCTCAGGTTTCTTACATTGTGTCTAAGAAGAAGATGTTTTCTGAGGGCAATGAGTGTAACTTTACTTCAAGGAATGTCATTGTTGGCCAGAATCACAGTGATAATCCTGGAAATCCTGAAAGTTTTTCTCATATTGAGGCTATACATCTACATGAGAAAACTCCATCAGAAGACACAATAAGAAAGCAGACTGTTCTACCTATTGGAGAATCCACACAGCTATCTGTAACCTCTTCTGTATCTTTAATTGATTTGCAAATACAGCATGGACAGTTACCCTCAGATACTACAAGCCTGAGTGACAATCCACAGCTGACTGACTGCAAAGAAGCATGTCCAGGCAACAGAAATCAAAAGTTTAGACAGACTGACGGAGTTGGTTTTCTTTTCAAAACTCCTTTGGCCAAATCATTATCAATAGGTAATCCTGTATGTACTACTGTGTTTCATCTTGATAAAAGAAAGAAAAGAGAATCACCAGAGAAAACCCCTACTATAGAAGCAAACGATCAACTGGGAGATCTTTCTGATGTAATACAAGTCACTGTTGGGGATGATTTGCCTGTTGATGTTAGAAACTTAACAGTGAGCTTTGATGAGACAAAAGAAATTCCTATGAATGAGGAAGACGAGCAACGAAAGGCAGGATTATGCAGTGAAAGTAGCTCATTAAAAAAACCAAATGGTGTTAATGAACACAGCTTTTCATCAGAATGCGCTAGGCCTAGCATCACAGCCAACGAGGCAAACAATGACATGCAGAGGGAACTAAAACAGAGCACAATTTTCAAATGTCGGAATTGTTTAAAGGTGTTCCGGTCCAGCACTGGACTATGCCGGCACATAAACATGTTTCACAATCTAGAAAAGCCATATGCTTGTGACATCTGTAATAAACGATTTCACACCAACTTCAAAGTGTGGACACATTGCCAGACGCAGCATGGAGTATTGCAAGATCCAGCTCCTACTACTAGCTCCTACACAGGCATGGATGACAGATTGTACAGGAAGTCTGCTGGTTTAGTGCAAGAAAGAGAATTAAAGAAAAGGCCATGGGGCCTTAAGTCAGGAAGTCTGCAGTCTCAAATAAATCATAAATATCATCTTAGGTCAAGGTCTATAATCAACACCTGCCCTCAGTGTGGAAGTACATACAGGTTATTGTCTCAGTTCAAACGACATTTAATGCTGCACCATTGTGTGAAATCTGAAATCCTGAATGATGTGAAGGAAGAATTACCCCAGGCAGATGACCATGGTCTTCATTCTCCAAAGGACAAAAACCAAGATGTGAGTTCTTGTAGTGTCTGCAGTGAGAAATTCTGCACTAAGTATGAGCAGGGAGAGCAAGAGCAAAGATGTCAACCAGCAATGTGTCCACATTGTGGCCCTTTTGACTCCTTCAAAAAGAAGCAAACTGAGACCCACTGTGAGTACAAGAACTTGGCCTGCCACGAATGTAAGCAAACTTTCCAGTCCACCTTCAGCTTATGGCAACACCAAGTAGAGGTTCACAGTCAAAACCTTGAGACCAGAAAGGAACCAGTGTCTGTTTATCATCAGGATCACAACAATGATGCAGCCAGTGGCATGAAGGGTTGTGGTTCTGGAGAAAATGTTGACTTTGATTCTTCTAAGCCAGTGATATTTCATTCTGAGAGCAGTTCCACCCCAAAAACTGAGAGTTTACTCTCACTCCAGGAAGAAATAAAGGTGGAGGAGGAGCCATCTAAGGAAAACATTGACAACAGCTGCAGCCATGGACCAAAGAACCTTGAGCTAGAAGAATCTAGCCAGTGGTCATGTGAAAAATGTGGCAGGCTTTTCAGTGGCTGTAAGCAACTGGAGCGCCACCAAGAGCTACTGTGCTACATCAAACCTTTCATTTGTCATATATGCCAGAAATCTTTCAGAACCAATTTCCGTCTCTGGAGCCACATTCAGTCGCACACACCCAATTCTGAGTCAGCATCCAAAAAGAGAAGAAAAGATTTTTCCTCCCATTCCCCATCTCTTCCCCTCCCATCAGAAATCACAGAAAGTGTGTCTGTTGCTATGGGCAGGAAGACGGAGGAAAATGCAACAGGTGAACTCCTACACAGTGGCATCTTGTGTGACACTCTGAGCCCTTCTAAGCAGTCCGATCAAGTGAGTAACCATGCTCCATCACCCTCATCGTCTAAGAGGCAGCACATTTGTAAACTCTGTCGTCGCAATTTCAAGACTGCTTTTAGTCTTTGGAGCCATGAGCAAAGTCATTCCAATCATTGAATGTAGTGCATAGCTTTTTGATACATCCTGAATATAACAACTGACTACCAAATGTTTTATTTTTATTTTTTTTCAGTGATGTTGAATACAGTAAAACATTTTGGAATCCAGTGTTGTCCCGTGAGAAGAAAATCATTCTCATTTTGTAGTGCTTGTTTTCAACCTTTTTTTTTTTTTGGACTCAGTGACCAAAGTAAACTCATGTGTTTATTTACATTGTGTGTAGTATTTGAATTTTGAGATTTAACGTTAAAATGATTTACCATGAAACTGGTCACACTGATTTAATGCAGTTGTTCAACGAGTTGTTCACAAAAATGTTCATAATTTATGGTATAGTACTGCCCTTTCCTGAAGTATGAATATGCAGTTACTGCACTTTGATATTTAAAAAATTAAAAATGTCCACTGCTTTTGCACTTGTTTCCCTTAAATAATTCATTCACTAATGTAACGTCATTTTCTGAAATGCAGTTAAAGTGGTATTTGATGTTTTGTTGTCTGTACCTCATTTATTAATTACGGAAAATAAAGTGTTTTGAACTGAAACTGGTGTGCATGCCATATCAGTTCAAATGATTTCTGGTTTCTAATGAGACTACATGTGTATAGGGTTGACATGGGTCACGGAAATTCCTGGAATATCATGGAATTTTAAAAAGTCTATTCCAGACATGAAAAGTCAGGTGATTGGATCAATTTGTGGGCCGGGGAATTCGTTTCTTATTATTTTGTTTGATTCTGTTATTAATTATTTTTCTTAATTAGGTTATTTCACGCGTTTCCAGTATTGCGTAAGTGGCTGTTATTGGTTACTTGATTTTTCGATGCCCATTTATTCCCTCCCCACCCATTAACAACTGGTAGTTACTTCAGTCAAGATATGCAGTGCCCTGTGTCTGATAACAATAGCAAACATTCCCAGAAAATGTACATTTCAAGAGCTTTGGCTACAGAATGTTAAGAGAATATGACAGATAAGCTAAATATAAAGTTAGTCGATCTATTAAATATAAGAGAGGGAGGCCTTTGCAGCCATACAAACGGTAATTGATGGGTCTGCTCAGCACAAATGTGGCCTGTTTTCCCAAACATTATAGGTCATGGAAAATCACGTAAAAGATAGGGAATTTGACATTTGTCTTAAGCCATTTTCACACATGAACTCCAAACATTGTCCAGAGAATCAGGTCTGGACCTTTTCCGGAGTTGCCCTTTCACACACGTGGCATGCAACTAGAGATTTTCTGTGTCATGCATTCACACCAACTAAAAATACTCCATTTGGCTTGACGAGTGGTGCTTGGGTAGAGCATGCAGGAGGCGGGGCATAATGCAAAAAGTACATTTCAGAAATCACATTATTTTGTTTAAAGCACTGCTGACAGAACTTCTGAATCTCGTCATCTCTCCAGTTACCAATGTTCATTGGAGTTTTCTTTGTTTCTTCTTCGCTGCCGCCTTCTCCCCTTGTTCGGCCTTGGCTGATTGTATTCTTCCATTTTCATGCCGGTAACATGGTAGAAACATGTGGACATCGACATGCCCACTCACTAGGGGTGAGTTCTCCAGCCAGTTTCCTGCTTCATTCATGGGGGTCAATCAGCAATTACCTGGAGAGCTAGCAAGGTATGACTGATTTTGTAGCAGGTTCTTAGTCAGGTTTCTCAGGGGAGATCTGCTTATATTTTGAAGGGTTGTTTTTCTTCCTGCCAGAGTTTTGGCCAGGCTACATGTGTCTTGGTGGTAACCGGATATTGTTTTTTGTTCTTTTGTGAATGATAATGAATTGTTGAAAAGATACAGGAATTCTTTTTGTCGGTGACCTAATAAGAGGTACAATACAGCCTACTTCACATAACAATGCACTAACTACAGAAATGAAGGTGATAATGAACCTACATTTTTTGGCAACCAAGAAAATGCAGCAGTGCTTCACTGAGGGCTATAGTCCATCGCAGTCCACAGCGAGTAAATAAATACTACTCTGATGGTCCTGATGGCACTGAATATAGTGAGGCAGTTCATCGATTTTCCAACAGGCATCTAAACCCTACAGCAGAAGCAAGCTTCTGTTATGAGTATTGCTGGCTTCCATGGCGTTGTTGGAGCCATCGATAGCACTCGTGTGCATAATAGCTCTGTACATGAAGAAATATACCCATTAAAGTGCTGGTTTCTCACCCCTTAGAAGACCACAAGGGAAAAACAAAATCATAACTGGTAAGTATATAATATGTCTGACACAAATTTTGTTTAATTACCATTGCAAATGTAGAACACACAAGGCTACAAAAGCTGTGGTTGAAAGAGGAATCGAACAGTTAAAAAGGCCTTCACGAAAAAATTAGACATCCCCCTCTTTCTGCAGGTCGCATCAATACAGCTTGTAGTATATTGTGCAACATTTGCAAAGTTTGTAATCTTCCACTGCTGGGTGATGATGACAGTGATGATGACGGCAACAATGATTCTGATGAGATTAATGATACCACCAATGACATGCAGATTGTTCCAGACAGAGCATCAATAAGGGACCAGTGTTTGTTTTGGTTATGTAAAGCTGGCTGCAAATGATGCACCATGCAAATCATTTACACATTCTGTTATTTAGAGCAACACAGCACATTTATTTAGACTGTATTCTTTAATATTGCGCGTTTCTGGGCATAATATTCATTTTGAATTTCTAACAAGCTTATTTCTAATTTAGGTTTTTTTCTTTGTAGGAACTCAATGTCATCCTCAGGGTCACGTCCTGAACTCTGCACAAACCCTCTGTCATGGGCTTCTTAGCACGTTTGAGGAGATGACACATCGAATGAAGCGGCATCAACATCACCTGCACTACACTGATATGAGAAATAAATAAGCCTTACAAATGGAATAAAAGTGTCAAGTCCATTTAATACACATGTTGATTAAAAGTAGCTACTGTTCTTTTATAACATGAGTCATGCCATCGTGTTTATTACATACCATTTTTGAAACTCCTACGGTTTCAGCAGTGCAGGATATTGAGCACCTGAATGAATTCATGAATTCATTTGTCGAGCCCAAGACCTCTACTATTTCTGCCATTTCAGAGAGAGGTATACATGGAGGACCCCCGCCTGTGTTATAACAAGAGAAACATTAAGGAAACATTAAACTAACAATCATTGTAACAAAGGTGATGTGAGGTATATAAATAATGAAACAAACCTGTGGCTTGCATGCTTTCTTTGTAAGCTGCTCTTTCCTTAGGTGAGGTAGATAAAACATATCACCTTCCTCTGCTGAACGCCTAGTATGAGGAAACCCAGAATTTATGGAGCTTGCAATGGCTTGGCAAGCATGTTTTTTTTATTTGCTTGTAACAGTTGGGCCAAATTTTCCTCGCACTACTTTCTTCTATTTAAGCACCAACTGTGCCAAGAGGACCGTTTCATTTTTCGCCTAGTTTGGATTCCTTTTAGAATCCATTTTTTGAGATCACTTCACAAAGATTACGTCTTTGACTGTAAGGGTCAGCACCCATCTGCCCCAACCTTTTGTGTGTCTTTCCCTTTTGGCCAGCAGGTGTCGCTGGCCATCCTTGTCCTCCCTGTGTCTTTCATGTCCTTAGTGTGTTACTCCCACTCCCCAGATTGCTGCATGGTGTTATGGGCTGAGCTTGCGGCTATTAGCCTGTTAGCCGTCTGTTCAATCTCAGTCACCTCTATTTTTGCGTTTAGTAGATTTTGTTCCCTAGTGTTTCCTTTGAACTAGTTTTTCTTATGATCTTATTAGTTAGATTATGGAATAGTCTTCCTGCTAGTGTAGCCCAAGCTAAAACCCTGGGTTCCTTTAAATCTTAGCTGGATAAGATTTTAACAACTCTGTGCTATTAGTTAAGTTCTCCCCAAACGAGCGTGATGGGCTGAATGGCCTCACCTCGTTTGTAAATTTCTTATGTTCTTATGTTCTAGTTCCTGAGTTCCTGAGTTTGTGGTTGCATTCAGTTTTGGGTGTGTGCTTTGTGTCCTTGGTTGTGTTTTACCTGTCCTTGTTGTTTTCCTAGTGTTAGAGTCTGTTCCCCAGTTTCTCTTGACTCACTTGAGAACAAAGAAAAGCAGGCACGTATGGTACATTCGATTATCTCTCCGAAGTCGTGAATTCTGAGGTGCGTGACGTCACGTCCGACCAATCTCCCGTTCAATCTTGGAACAAACATGGCTGCCTCCACGAACATGTTGTTGTTGTGTGTTGTTGCTTTATATTTTAGGAGATTTGGAGTGAGATTCTTTTTTCCGAGAGACAAACAAACAAGAGACACAAACTAGTCAAGCTGCATTGAAATTATATATAATATATATATTATATATAAAATAATATTATAATATTTTAGTAGATCCCATGGCTGTGCAGATGCATCCAAGCCTTACATCACCAAGTGCAATGCCACGCATTGGATGCAGTGGTATAAAGCATGCCACCACTGACTCTAGAGCAATGGAGACGTGTTCTCTGGAGTGACAAATCACACCTCTCTGTCTGTCTGATGGAGGAGTTTGGGTTTGGCGGTTGCCAGGAGAATGGTTCTTGCCTGACTGCATTGTGCCAAATATAAAGTTTGGTAGAGGGTGGATTATGGCGTGGGGTTGTTTTTCTGGGGTTGGACTTGGCCCCTTAGTTCCATTGCAAGAAACTCTTAATGCTTCAGCATTCAAAGCCATTTTGGACAATTTCATGCTCCCGTTTTTGTGGTAACAGTTTGGGGATGGCCCCTTCCTGTTCCAACATGACTGTGCACCAGTGCGCAAAGCAAGGTCCATAAGGACATGGATGAGTGAGTCTGGTGTGGAGGAACTTGACTGGCCTGCACAGAGCCCTTATCTCAACCCGATTGAACACCTTTGGGATGAATAAGAGCAGAGACTGTGAGCCAGGCCTTCTTGTCCAACATCAGTGCCTGACCTCACAAATGCTCTCCTGGAAAAATGGTCAAAAATTCCCATAAACACACTCCTAAACCTTGTGGACAGCCTTCCCAGAAGAGTTGAAGCTGTTATAGCTGAAATGGGTGAGCCAACTCCATAGGAAAGCCTATGTATTAACAATGGGATGTCAATAAACTGTGTGAAGGTGTCCCAGTACTTTTGGCAATATAGTGTATCAGCCATGCAGGCTTTATTGGCTTACTCAGTAGTTGAGACGGGCCTTTATTTGTAGTCCTTTTGTCATGACACTGAAGTGTTTGCTCTGTCAGGATAATGTTAGAATTGGGCTTATACTTTGCTTAAAGTTACTTTTACTTCTTTATACGAAGCTGAGAAGCTTTATGCATACTGCCCCAGAGCCCATATTCACAAATCATCTTAAGGCTAAAAATAGCTCCTAACTTCCCGATTTAGGAGAAACTCCTAAAAATAATGATGCGGCACTGCCAAATAAGGTGACAGTCATCTCTGGCATTAGAAAGTTGCTTCTGACCTCTACCTGGCTGGTTTTTGGGTATTGCCAGTGCTCCTACTTCACCTTGTTCTTGTGTACTGCTGTCTTGGAAATTTTCAACTTGGAAACAGCCTGCCACTCAGTGTAGCCTTCTGCCTGCAGAACCAGGATTAAATCAGGATTTTAAAGTGCAGATTTAAAAAAAAATATAGAGTGGTCTAAACATTTTTTCTAGAACAGTTTACTGTTGGCGCAAAGTGGCCAGGATCTACACACAGTTCTCACATCTTAATGGAGTGTGGCCTGAGTCAGTGTGCACATCAGTAGAATATACATTAATTAGACAGCAATTTCAGTTTGTGGGGGAGTTGGGTGGAGGCTTGTTTTGAAATTCTGCTATTTGTTGGCTTTCATTAAATACCACAACAAAAATGCTTTTGTCACAATTGCAATCATTACATGCACATTCCCTTGCATCTCTATTACTAATTGCATTGGAAGGTCAATGCACCCCTCCAGGCCAGTTATGTTAGTGTCTACGTGACCAAGCATGCTGTGCATCACAGTGGCTGTAGGTGATAGTGCCTTTGGTGCCGATCTTCCCTCTTAACAAAAGCATGAACATTTTCAGCAATGACTAATCACTGCCAATAGAGCATAATATTTCTAATAAAACTTCTATGTACTGTATGTATGTTTATTCATTTTGTTTATATATGAAAATACATACATGACAATAATGAAGACAGGTTTGACAATTGTCATTGAAATCAATCAAGCCATGTTATAGATGTACCTGTAGCAGAACTTGCTCATTTGAAGGCTGCGATTTTTTGCTTGTGACTGCAACTGTAGTGCGTACCAGTGCTTCTCGTAGTCATCAGCTGTCCTGCGCACGAGTGGGTCTGCTGCATTTATTTGGAAGCTAATTTCTTTCCCAAGCTTTGTTTTGGAGGTTATACGAGGTCCAAATTTTGTACTTCCTTTCCAACACATACTGGGCAAGGAGCAGCAGCTGGTCTTGTGCTCAGTTGGGTTTTCTTTAGCGTTTGGGGCTGGTCTCCATGATGGATCCATCTTCATTGCTATGCATCAATGAAATGCCATTTCATACATACTTACTTGCCATTTCATACTTACTTTATTATCATTAGTAGCTGTGTACATGTACATAGTGAGATGAGACAACGTTTCTCCATGGACCGTCGCAATGCAATATACAACATATAATAAGATATAACACAATGTGCACAAGAACTAAAACAGCACTAAACAGTGCAATGATATAGGGCTTTCTGTACACATATTTTGAATATAACCAGCATAATGAACATCATGTTGGATTTAAGTTTTTGCACAAAAGGAAATTTTAGCAGCCTTTGTTGAGTGTTATAGGTAAAGGGCATATGGCATTGAGATTGTAATGGAATTATTGGGAACCATACAGTGAGGTAGTGTACTAAAATGGCATTTGGGTAGGCAGAGATTTTAACATGAATGTGCGTTGAGAATTCTGATGGCTTGTGGTTTGAAGCTTTCACACAGTCTGGCAGAACTAACATGCATGCTTAAATACCATTTACCAAATGGCAAAAGAAAAAAAGTCCATGTAGTGGGTGGAATTAGTCTTCCACAATGTTACTGGCTCTGCAAAAGCAGCGGTTGTGGTAAATGTCCCTCAAGGGAGGTAGAAGCACTCTGATGACCTTCTCAGCTGTCCTCACTATCTGCTGCACAGTGTTGCAGTCTGAAACTTTACAGTTCCCATACCTGACAATAATGCAGCTGGAGAGCAGACTTTCAATAGTTCCCCTATAGAATGTGGTGAGAATTGGGGGAGGACGGGGTAGGTGTATGACAAATTAGTGTTTTTTTTTTCCATGAGTGAACTAAATGTATGTTTTTATTGTAACATAAAACATCATCATTCAAACTTCACTTCTGTTGAAAATAGTGCCTAACCTGTTATTTCATTTGCATGTGATATTCCACCTATATTTATTCATTTATTTGTGTTTGTGGGATGTTGCACATACAATTATACCAACACATACTGGCCCCTTATCAACCAATCCCCATGATTATTGCAGGCAATCTCGTGCATGAGAACTGACATCAGCCATACTGACGGAGCCTTTCTCTTAGCTTAGGAGTTCTCGCTTTTCCATAGTAAAAGTTGGTCTTAGCAGCCATGTGAATAGGATTTAGGAGAAAACTTTTAGTTAGAAACTTTCAGCAAGACAATGCCGAACCGCATTCTCCGTTACAACAGCATGGCTCCATAGTAAAATAGTCCAGGTACTAGACTGATCTGCCTACAGTCCAGACCTGTCACTCATTGAAAACATTTGGCCCATCATGAAACAATATGACAAAGGAGACCCCAAACTGTTCAGCAGTTGAAATTCTACACTAGTGGCCAAAATTATGGAAACACTTCCAATTTTTAGAGATTGCAGAACTTTAGTAAAGTTACTCAAGTTACGTATTCAATCACCCAGAGTATGATATTTGTGAACATTCTGCGATTGCTCATAAACATTACCAACAATATTTCTGTAGTGATTTTCAAAGCATAATGCCAAAAATGCCACTAGTGTATATAAGGCAAGAATGGGATAGCATTTCACTTTCAAAACTCCAGCAACTGGTCTCCACAGTTGCCAATCATTTATAAGGTGTTGTTAAAAGAAGAGGTGGTGTAACACAGTGGTAAACATGCCCCGGTCCCAACTTTGAAACTCAAATTCAAATCGAGCATATATTTGCCAGAAACTAAAATTTCTTCGTTTCAACATCTGATGTGTTGTCTTTGGTCTGTTTTCAATTAAATATGGGTTTCTTTGATTTGTAAATCATTGCCTTGTTTTTATTTATATTTTACACAGGAAATGGGGTTGCGTGTGTGTGTTTGTGTATACACACACACACAGTATATACAGTATGCGGGTGTGACTATAGTATAAATTTTATTCTGTTATGGAAATTTTGAAAAAAGTAATATGCAACTTTTGTAATTCTAATGCAATAAATATAGAATATGTTGTATAGTAACAAATCGTATAAACCATATATGCAAAAACATTTGCTTTCAACCATTTCAAACTAACTGGTAACTTTATATCACTGATGGCTGGTTAGTGGTTCAGCAGGTTAAGTCTCTGTGCCTGTAATCAGAAGATCGCCGATTTGAGCCTTTGCAAAAGAGACACATGTCCATGGGCCCTGAGCCAGGCCCTTAAGGGATCTGCATGCTGGCTGACCCAGCGTTGTGACCTTGTGGCTTGCTCTCACCTGTCTGTGTGCCTCATGGAGAGCAAGATAGGGTAGGCAAATTGATGCATTCCAGTGTACCTTTACTTGTGCAAATGAAGGATTTAATCTTAATTTGCTCAATGTGCACTTAATTACTTTAGTAAAACTATTATTGAGACAGGCTCTAAATTCACCTAGTACTCCATGAGTGGATGTATTGCAGAAAACTGTACCAACAGCCCACCATGGAAGCTAATTCACTGTCACAGCTTTAAAATCATGCCAGATTAGCAGCAGGTCGATATAACACGCTCCATTACCCAAAATGATACTCATTTGGGTAATTAGCATCCTTTAAGAAATTCTAATTAGAAAATCCAAAGTGACTGAATAATTGGTTATAAACCCAATAAGAAGTAGTAGTAAGAAAAATTTATATAATATATATTAATATAATATTGGTTCATAAATCCCTGTTTATAAACACAGACAGTTAAATGTCATCAAATTGCTTTTTCTTTTATTTGTATGGTTGATTATCATGATGAGGAAAATATGAGAATGTTATGGAAACATTAAAACTATTTATTAATAAAATAAGTATGGGGGTTAAACCAAGGTAAAATACGTGACAGCTTGATAACTGGTACATGACAGTGACCCAAACAAAGTGACAGTGACCCAAACAAGTATCACCTCTATTGATCATTCTAAAGAGAATTTCTACATTACAGCAAAATCAACAACATTTAATATACTAGCCTCACATCAGAGTGAATGTAACAAAAGCCTTTTGACAGGGTTAAATGAAATGTGTAACACTTCACGTTTCAAACAAACCCTATCCAATCATCTTGTTGGTGCAATTTAAACTTCATGGCAAACAATTCCAAGATTAAAGTAAAACTGAAATGAGGGCATGGTCATTGTAGATAACCCTATTAATGGAATGTACTTTGTATATTTACATGAGAGATGTAAGTTTATGTCAGGGGAAATCCAATATAAGCTAATGCATAGTTCTTTTCTGCAAAGACGTACTAACACACTGCTGTATGACAACCCTAAGAAAACGCAGCTCACTGTCCAGCGAAGGCTGAAGCCTTGAGCTACACAACATCCATGCCCAGCCCACGAGCCACTTCAGTTAGGGCCTTTACGGCCCCAAAGGGGGCAGCAGACTGAGCCACATTCTTGCTGATGTCAGGGTCACTGACCAGATCTGTGACTGTAGTCAGAGGACAGTACTCTGACTGGCTGAAGTCCCGGGGGCTCTGGGGAGCAGGCAGATCTGAGGAGGGGGCAATGGGACTGGAGGACGAGGAAGGAGACATGCTGTGGGAGCTCCCTCCTGGGAGGGCAGGGCGCCTGGCCTGGCTGCTGGAACCAGAGGCCTTCCGGGGAGTCCGTTTCTTGGCCATATTTTTCATGATCTCCTCCGTTACCTCTACAGTCTCATAACGCACCATATTCAGACGTAAATACCCGTCCTCATCTTCTTTGTATCTGAGGGTAGGACAAATTAAAATTATAAACTGCAGGTTTTGTTCTCAAAGTATACTCCAGAACATTATTAGTACAGTAATGGCATATATAAACACAGTATATAGTCACCTAAAGAGACAATTGGTGGTTACCACAGATTCTGATTGTGACTGATTATAAATAAAATAATAGTTATGAGAAAGTGAATGAGGACTTTCTATATAATTTACAGAAAAATGTATTCATATATGTGTATAAAAGAAATAAATGTTGATGATAAAAAAAGGTAATGGCCACACTCTAGTACAGTGATCACCAGCTGGCGGACTCAAGTTCGCATCTGAAACACAACGGAATCCGGACCGGACCCAGCTGGCAATTTTTTTCCAGATGCAGTGGACCTTGGCTTTGTGTTGCTGATGGAATTTGGCCCTCAGGGAAAATTGTTGGTGATCCCTGCTCTAGTGCATTCAATAGCCACTTTATGTGTGACCTTCTTGTATACAGCCTGCTACTCCAAAAACTGAATCATGCAGCTGCAAATGAACGTACAGATCTTTCAGTCAGGGTCAACAGGTCCAGTTACTGGAGCATTACAATGGCTTTGACATGTGATCTAAGTAATTTTAAACATGGAATGACTGTTGCAAGAGTCACACTCCACTGCACTTACACATACTGCAACTCACGGAGAATAACGTGCGATAAATGAAAACATCCAAACTATGGAATTTCTGTTGCAAAAAGCACATTGTTAATGAAAGCGGTCAGAGGAAAATAGACTCCAAAAAAGCTAACAGCAAATACAAAAAAAAGCTAAATACAGCTCAGCACTACAGTGGTACGCAGAAAGGCATCTCACATCTTTTGAGGTGGATATGGAGACCGTAGACCAAGGTACCACATATTAGCATCTAAAAAAGTGTCCCCTGAACAGAGATGAACAGATGCAGTGTACCATCTCTTACCACAAAAAATGTATATGTATTACTACTGTATAACAAAAACCAAAGGCACATATGGTAAGTTTAGGTTCCTATGAAATGCTGAAGTAGCTTTAAACCCCTTTTTTCATAAGTAGTGCGCGTGCGTCAGCCATTACAGTAAAACCAAATGCTTAATATTGCAGGACGTGCAATGCTGATATCGATGTAAATGCCAAAGCAGCTCTGATTGGTCAAGGCGTGGACTCCATAAAACCCCTGAAGGTGTCCTGTGTTATGTGGCACCAAGACATTAGCAGCAGAACCTTTAAGCGGCTGAAAGCAGTGAGGTGGGGCCTCCACGGAGCAGACTTGCCTGTCCAGCAAATCCCACAGATACTCGATTGTATTGAGATCTGGGGAATTTGGTGGCCAACACCTTGAATTATTTTTCATGTTTCTCAAACTATTCTTGCCGTGTGGCAGGGCGCATTATCCTGCTGAAAGAATCCACTGCCATCAGAGAAAACCGTTGCCATGAAGGGGTGTACCTAGTCTACAACAATGTTTAGGTAGGTGGCACATGTCAAAGTAACATCCACATGAATGCCAGGACCCAAGGTTTCCCAGCAGAACATTGGTCACAGCATCTCACTGCCTCTGTCAGCTTGGCTTCTTCCTATAGTGCATCCTGTGCCATCTCTTCCCCAGGTAAATGACACACATGCACCCAGCCATCCACATCATGTAATCTGATGATGCTCTAACGCAGTCATCTAGCCATCACAACTTGCCAAAGTCACTCAGATCCTTGTTTGCCCATTTTTCCTTCTTCCAACACATCAACTTCAAGAACTGACAGTTCACTTGTTTAATATGTAAAGCCACCTTTGACAGGTGCCATTGAAATAAGATAATCAATATTATTCATTATGTTAGTCAATGGTTTTAATGTTATGGCTGATCAGTGTATATACTTTGCAATAATCATTTATATATTACAAGAAGTTGTGTTTCAGTTCTGTGATAGAAAAAAGGTCAATTTTATCTGCAAAGAATATTTTAATAGCCTTCTATAACATACAGTGTTATGACTAGGGATGCACGATTACATTTTCCTTGACCGATCCCCCGTTTTTTTTTTAGCCTGACCTGCCAATACCCACCCTGGCCACATTTTTCTTAATAAGTTTAATTATAATTAGCAGGCTTTCTGCAAGTAAAATATTTTAAATAACCTTTTTAAATAAAAATAGCTCCGCAAGTGTTGAATGAAACGGGTCGTTCCAAATGTTTTTCGGATAGTTCTTTCACTGACATCTTTCTGTTCACGCCATACACACTGAATTTAACGTCTTTGTCAAACACTGCAAAGAATCTGAAGTGTTTTACCTCACCTATCACACAACACTATTTGGAGGCGGGAAGGTGAGGGGCGGGAGACACAACTGTGTATGGAAACTGAGTAGGGATGGGCAATATGGCTAAAATGTTGAAAATCTTGATACTTTTGGTTATAATCACAATCCACAATATAGATCATGATTTCTGTATGTATGTAATGTATGTAGTATGTAATATAATGTTAATCATTTAAACCAGCAAGTCTTTCATTACAAGAAATACTGTTTGTAGTATAATAACTAGCAGAGGTGAGTTTCCCAAAGCCTTCTTAACGTTAAGTTGTTCGTAAGTTCTACAGTATGTTGTAACACAGAACTTATGAATGACTTAGCGTTAAGAAGGCTTTGGGAAACTCACCCCAAGTCTTTCATTACAAAAAACAGTACTTGTAGCATAATAATAACAATAATTAAAATAATACTAATGTAAAATAATATACATATAAATGAAATGACTATCATAGAAAAAGTGCTTTTTATTTTTTTTGTACTATTTTTGTGTACAAATGAACATTTATGACTGATCATTAACTGGAAACTTCCTTTATAACAAATACAAACAAATGATGGCTAAATTAAATAAAAAATTAAATAATCAAAGTAAGATATTAAATATTGGATGAGTAAGAAATGCATGCTTCTATTTGGTTACTTAAGAAAGTGTAGAAGATGATGCGGCTGGTTAAAAGATGGTTAAAAAGGTTGTGTTGCCACCTGCTGTACGAACAGTATCTTTGTAAAGTTTGCAAATTACAATAGACTTGTCCACATCAGATTTTGCAAATACAAATCATTTACACACAATCAAAATCAAACCATTTTGGAACCAGTTCTTCCTCATCAGCCATGCTGCACACACTCTTCATTCAACAGCATAGCTATGGACCATTTGCTGTTTACCATATGGCACAAGTACAATATTTTTTAATAGTCCAATGGTATATAAAGTCTGTTTTTTTTCCACCAAGTTATCCAACTAGTTAAAAAAAGATCAGTTAAGTTTTTAGTTCCAGATCTAGCCACTAATTTGAGCTTGACTGAAATAGATAACAGACAAAGAAGTGAGATATACAGACAGTGCTGAGATGTTATGCAGTCTGAAATTGGTTTGTTTCTCACTGGTCTGTTTTAGTTGTAGTGCTTATGCCTAGTCATCTATGTTTGTAATGTAGGGTGACCATATTTTGCTATGGAAAAAAGACGACAGCGAGGGCAGGATGCAAAGAGAGGCATTAAACCAACGCAAATATGCACACAGAAGGTATTCGCACTGCAGAAAGCAAATGTCAACATGAAGCAAAGTGAAACCCCCGACATTTCAGACCTTTTTAGGTCCCGAAAAGAGAGGAAAATTCCAGGGAAAAAAGGGCATATGGTCACTATTATAATGTGTTATTTGCCTTTCTTGTACGCCACTTTAGAAAAAGAATCAGCTCTTAAAATTGGCCATATTTATTAGCCTGATTGCTGGTAAGTGCTGATCAGGGCAAGAATCACAATTTCTAGTCACTAGCCAAAAAGTCAGTGCATCCTTAGTTCTAACAATGTCACTCACAGATCACCCACCTGAAGCGGGAGTGTCCAGAGGGCCACTTGAGGTCATGTTTCTTGCGCAGGTGAAGGGTCAGTGTATAGCACCAGGAAAAGCTCTTGTCACACAGATGGCATTTGTACTTAGACACCATATCACCCTGTGGAGGATACCACAACTCTTTAAATTATCAGTCTAGATTCCTAAGGCTCATTTCTAGTGGAAACTGAGTTTTCAAGTGGAAGCACTGGCATCCACACAGCTAAATTAATCCAACATCAATCTGAAGAATTATGCTCCTCAGGCACTATAAAAATACAGGATTTTAGGAATTAGTCATTTAATACTGTTCTAATATTTGTATTAGAGCTATCATGATTACTCGATTAAATTCCATTACTCGATTATTAAAAAGTTTTGATTAAAATTTTCCTTCTCGATTACTTGGCAATGAGGCGGAAGGAAGGCAGCCTCAGTTGTGTGGAAGCACTTCACTTTACAACACAAGTGCAGGAAACTGCAGTTGTCTGAAGTTTTGCAAAGGAGAAAAATATCACCACAGCACAACTGCCATGTAAATACATCTGTCCAAATACATGTAACTTAAACAACTGGAGTGCCTAAACTGACTGTATGTGTGACTGATTGTGCACCCTGCAGTGGTTGGTTCCTGCCTCACACAATTGCAATGCACAATATACATATATATATATTTTTATAAACATTGACTTGATGGGGTGACACGGTGGTGCAGTGGTTAGTAGGGTTCCGTCTGGGAACTCCAGTTTCCCCCCCACAGTACAAAAACATACTGAGGTTAATTGGAGTTACCAAATTGCCCCTAGTTGTGAATGGGGTGTGAGTGTGCCCTGCGATGGGTTTGACTGGTGCCCCACCGTGGGTTGTTCCCTGCCTTGCGCCAATAGACTCCAGATTCCCCCCCAACCCTGAATAGGACAAATGGTTACAAAAAAATGGATGGATGGATAATTGCTTGATATATTGTCAGACTAAAGTCAGTAGATTCTTGATCAATCAATAGTAACAGCCCTAATTTATATATGTGGGTTTTGCAGAGCACCATGCAGGCTAACCTCGTGCACCCTCTTGTAGTGTTGGTTCATAGTATGGGCCATACGAGAGGAGTAGCCACACCCTGCTATGCTGCAGTGAAAAGCAGCTCCCTCATTGTGAGTCTCCATGTGCTTCCTCAGGTCATGCTGGTTCTTGAAGCTGGAGAGGAACAGCAAAAAATATTATTCACACAGGAGAAGGTAATGGCACTGATTTTTACATATCTTCATTTGCAGCAAAGCTGAAAAATAAGGCTGGACAGTTGCACACACAGGTACAGGTACTGGTAGATGACCTGAACTCAATCACCTGCTCTCACAGAAGTCACAGGAAAATGGACGCTCATCACAGTGCCGAAACTTGATGTGAGTCTTCAAGGATGCCAGAGAAGTACAGGTCATGTCACACAGAGGACACTTAATGTGGTTCACTATACAACAGCAGGAAAAAAAGTCACAATTTCTTAGCATTTTCCCTCAACATGTAACAGCTACTGTGAAGCACTACAGTTCTGTCCCAATCACAACAACAAAACTGACACAACAGACAACAAATCTTGTTTCATTTCTATGTGTATTTCACAACCCTCTGTTGCCTACAACACATGCCAAAAAGTTCACAGACAAAAAAAGCTAAATCTAATTCTTCTTACTTGAGATATTATTCATCATGCTTATAGTGGTATAAGGGAATAGTGCAGTGGGCAGTTTATCTCACCATGCTGACGAACATGGTCTCTCAGAAGCCTCTCATTGGCAAAGCGTTTGCCACAGTGCTCACATACAAAGGATTCTGCAAAGGCCAGAAGATTCAACTAAATATCGTTAAAAATATATATCTTAAGTTTAATACCTCTGCTGAAAATCAAGTCTCGTTAAAGCCTGGGAAATCTATTAAGAATATGCCTGTGACTTCAGATTCCAACTCCCCAAAAACACTAGTCTGATGCCCATTCAACAACATAAGTTCTTCAGCTACAGCCCCCCATTTGGTAGTTCAAAAAAAGTAGAATAGTCAATGGTACATTTTATGTTTGTTTTCCACTGGCATGAAAAACTGGTACTGGTACAGAACGACAATCACAATACAAGGTGGGGTTTTTTGTAATGAATTCAAAACCGACTATAGGGCTGTGCGATATTAATATCAACACTAAATGTTACGCATGTGCAATTTTCACATTGCAAGGACCACAATAGTTGGGTTGAGATCAGGCTTTCATACCTTCACTCTGTTTGGACATTATAGCGTGGTGGGTTTAGGTTTTGCTAAAACAATTTCACTATGTCATAAAAAAACAAAAATTACTAAGATTTGCAATTTTAATGGATGTTCCTTTTCAAGATTTTCTAGTATATTTTTAAAAATTCATTTTCATTCCTGTTGTGAGAAATTTATTTTGAACTTCTTTTTATAAATATCCCAAAATTTATCGCACCCAAATGATATCCCAAAATTTATTGCAATAAAATCACATCATAATATCTGAAATTTTTCCAATATCATGCAGCCCTTGCAAATACTTTATTTCTTGTGACGCCATCCAGAGGGGTGTTCCACGAAGCAGGATTTCTCAGTTAGCTGGGTTTAACTTCATGATTATCCAATAAGAGTTTAGGTAAGGAGCATTTCTATTGGACAATCATGACTTCCAGCTAAATTAATCCAGCTAACCAAATAATCCTGCTTCGTGGAACACCCCCCTGATCTCATTGAATCTGTTCTGATGTAATTAAAGCTTGGGTCAACAACAACAACAACAACAATAATAATAATAATAATAATAATAATAATGTTTTATTTATATAACACCTTTCTCACCATCAAGGATGCTTTAAAATGCAATCAGACACAAAAATAGCAAATATAATAAATCAATTTTTATTGCAGTAGCATAACCTCACACTGAAAGAATTAGAAAAATCTAACCTTTAACTCAAGTAATTTTTTTTCAAAAATCCATCATTAAGAAATAATTATTTTTAACAAAATCACCGGTGCCACAATTACAAAAAACTCACTCTTAGTCTCATCTGATCAAAGCACACGGTTCCAGTTTAAGTCCCAGTAGCGTTTAGCAAACTCCACACGTTTACATTTGTGATTGTAGGACAGAAAAGGCTTTGTCCTGGCACACCTCCCAAACAACCCGTTGCCATGTGGATAGCGTTTAATGGCTGTTATGGAGACTTGGTGACTCCAAGATGCCACCCTTTGCTGCAGTTCTCTAACAATAAGCTTTGAAGAATTTTTATCTCCCTTACCATCCTCCTCACTGTGCGTGGTGGCAAGATAAACTTGGGTCCTCGTCCAGCCTTTTTTGTCACAGTTCCAGCTGTTTGAAACTTTTTAATTATTGTTCTGACTATAGATATGGGCAAGTTTAGGCAAGTAGCTATTTTCTTGTAGCCATTTCCTGACTTACGAAGATCAGCACACATCTGCCTTACTTGAATGGCATGTACTCTTGTCTTTCCCATCTTGTAGAGTGGGTAAGTGAAATGGGCCTCTGTGTCGCATCGTATTTATACCCCAGGAAACAGGAAGTCATGGATTACTAATTAAAAGTTCCTAGACACTCTGTTCAACATAAAAAGTAAAGTATGAATTACAAAAATGGTTCACATACATTTCTTTTATAGGAATTGTTGTTGGGGGGGAGCAATAATTGTGGCACCGGTGATTCTGTTAAAAAATATTATTTCTTAATTATTTTAAAAAAATCATAAATTTACTTGAGTTAAAGGTTAGATTTCTCTTTCAGTGTGAGATTATGTTACTACTATAAAAAATGAACTTACTATAAGCCTAAGTACATATCTTTACCAGGGGTGTCAATAATTGTGGAGGGTGCTGTAGGACAATTACTACTTCAAGAATTTGTTTTGTATTAAATATTCTGAGAAGAAACACAATATATCCAAATCAGAAAGGTCAGGGGCATTTCTTCCTTTGCTGCTTGTGTAATATCTTCACCCCCAGTCCCAGCATTAAACACAGGCAAAGCTGAACTAGTGGAACAGAGGGCCCATTACCTTCTGGCTCTGCTTGCCGATGGATGTGGTCAAAAAACTTGGTGTTACTGGAAAACATGCAGCCACACGTGGGGCACGCAACCAGCCTCTCCTGTGTGTGACTGCGCAGGTGCTCCCGCAGACGGTACTTAATTTTGAAGAAGGCATCACAACCTATGGGAAACAAGAAAGGTGTTAGGGTTATCCTAAGCCTAACCTTGTCCTGCATGTGGCTGCACAGGTGTTCCCACATGCAATCCTTAATCTTAAAGAAGGCATTGCAGGATATGGAAAAACAGAAGAGGCCACCTCTACTCCATATTTCCTTTTTCCGTTTTCAAATTTCAAATCAAGCCATGGCAGCATAAAACCTACTGACTTCACCAATAACTAAAACCCAATAACCAAAAAAATCATTTGTGCCTTGAAAAAGTATCAAATCCTTTTTTTCTGTTCCTCGTTTTGTGAAACCAAAAAATAATGCATTTAAACAAATGTAATATATTTAAAAAGTGTGATTATCAAAACGATTTAAGGTCACTAACTATCTTGTGCTTATTCACTTTAGAAAAGCTTAGTCATACAATCCTTCTGCATTATTTAATTCTGTGTTCTTGATTTTAAGTGTCATGACCCTCAACATTCCTTATGGAATACAAAATTATCAATGGATGTGAATACTTTTTCAAAGCACGAATGACGTAAGGTATTCAAATATCCTGAACATCCCGAGGAAAGAGAAAGTCCCCCAAGCATGTTTTTAAAACAAACAGCAGTATTTGTTCTGCCCCTACCGATCATTTACCTTTCCAACTGCAGAACAGTGCCTGTTGCTGATCAGCAAGAGGCTGCATCTCAGTGCAGTGTGCATGCATGTCCACATGGCGGTAGAACCACTCTGGATTGTTAAAAGTGCTCTGTGAAAGACAATATCTCTGTTTTAGGCTGAAAACCGCCGGGATAATCATATACACATTCTATTCCATATGTGGAAGACTCCATACCCCATTTGTGCACTTAGAACGCAGGCCGCATTATTAAATGAAACCATCATACTCACATCACAGTGTTCCCACTGGCACAGAAATCTTTCTGACAGTTCTGGGATCAAGTTGTTGTTGTGCAGATCCTGGGTGCAGCTAGGTAACTCTGGGTGGGACTGTAGCAGCTGTGCTCCAATAAACTTGAGCTTTGCATGGAAGATATGGAAGTGTGCATGCACAACCAGTTCACTAGGACTCCCCATGGCTAGAAACTGACAGCCATCCCACAGACATGCAAAGTCATCTAAAGGAAGAAAAAAGTGGAATACTGTAAGTATACAATTGGGACACACAGGCTAGCATATAAACCATAACACTCAGAGAACTGAAGACTATAACTGTATTTATTTAAAGACAACACTGAAGCGACGTTTCTTGGATAACAATATATTTGTTAAATGTTTACACAAAAAATCAGATTCTTATAAATCTGTTTTACACGTGAAGCAGGTTTTATGTATACTCACACACACACGCACACACACATGGGTGTGCGATTTGATAATATTGGATCATGAGCGATTAAAATGCCTCCACGATCTGCCTTTACAGAGAGATCGTTAATATCATTCTACAGTGCACATTCTAGCAGTTGCAGTTTTATGGCTCATACACCCATCATACATTGTTTTGTCAGCCATATCCATTTTGACAAACCAATAAACCAGTAATGGCAAACAGTAGGTAGTGTCTTGTATTCCTTCTTCTCTCCCTTTTGTTCACTCGTTCCAACATGCAATGTGCAACATGCAGCACATTTAATATTTGGCAATGTAGCAGCATGGATGTCATGGAGGAACTGGTCCCTAAAAAGAGTTTGACGATGGTATTATAGAACTTATTTGGATTTTCCAGAACCAGCACGGAGCAAACAACAGTTATTTGCAAAATATGCAAAGCTAAGGTTCACACATCGGATGGCAACATGACAAACCATTTTCACCACCTCAAAAGAAAATGCCCAAAAGAGTATTCTGACAGTCAAACAGCGAGGGGAACCCACGTGAGTGCATCAGCTGCTAAACCATGCAGTAATTTACAAAATAGTCTTAAAAATGGACATGAAAAAGAATCGTGGTAAGATTGTGGATCAGGATCCTGCCTGAAAAAATCTTGCGTGACTGATTTTTGTCATATCGCCTACCCCTAATATATATATATACAGATAAGAATACATGCATAATACTGTACATAATAGACCTGGGGCTAAGTTTCTCCCTTCTAACACCACTGTCCCAAAAGGTTGTGTCCTGAGCCCTCCGCTTTACTCGCTGTACACACATGACCATACAGCCGGACAGCTCCTACACCATCATGAAATTTATGGATGACATGATGATCTGATCTCCAACTGGGATGAGCTGGCATACCTGGACAAGGCAGAGGACCTATCTCTGTGGTGCGAGGCTAACAATTTGAACCTGAACATCTCTACCAAGGAGTTCGCCATGGACTTCAGGAGGGAGCAGCAGAAGAGTACACCTCTCAACATTTTTGGGACTCTAGTGGAGAGAGTTAGCAGCTATAGGTACTTCATAGTACACCTCTCTGAGGACCTGACATGGACAACCCACACATGCACCCTGGTGCAGCGAGCTAAGGAGTTACTATCACCTGAGGCAGCTAAGAAAATTCAACATCTCTGCACTGCAAAAAACCTTGTACAGTGTTACTGTTGGATCTGTGCTTTGTGGGAGCATCTCTGCCTGGTATGGCAGCTGGAGCTCTGAGGACCACAGAGCCCTGCAGAGGCTGACACTGTGCACAGTGTGAATCACCAGGACAAAACTGCCTGCCCTGCAGGACATCTACATTCAGTGATGTAGGTCCAGGGCATTAAATATCATCAGAGACACACTACCCATGCTGTAAACTGTTTCAATGGCTGTGCTCAGGGAAACGCCTCCGGAGCCTTATGGTCAAGACTGAAATGCTGAGGAGAACACACATACACATACAGATATACACATACACACACACATTTTGCAATATTTTTCCACCCACCTAGTTCTTCCATGGCATCCCCATCTCCCAGGTGCTCCTTTAAATGCAGTGACATGTGGTCACAGAGCTCCTCCATGGTTCGACCTTTGAAGGTGCAAGCGGCCCATTCACACGCCACCACCAGGTCAGATAGGTTTCTTTTCTTTGCCATGGTGATTCAAACCACAAGGGCCACAGGGTCAGACTGCTTTCGGCATGTTTAGTTTTTCGACTATGAAACACAACAACACACAATAAAACTTAAACACGAATACATCCAAGACTTCAAAGGCATAAGCATTTTAAACATATTATTAAAATACATGGTTCCATAGCCTAAAATCAGCAATTTACACGGTTTAAGCAATCGAGGAATACAATGGAGTACCTATCATGCACTCATGATCGTTTAATCGTACGACACAGACTATTCATTTAACTAAGCAACAAACTTACGATTCAGGTAAAACGCCGGGATTGGTAGTTAGTGGTTAAACAGTTTAATGACGTTCAATTGTAATGTAACGTATACTTAAATATCTAATTTTACCATTTTCTTAATTAGCGAACGGGTTTTTATAGAGTATTCTTCGCATGGTGAGGGCTCTTCGCTTGATATACGTACGGTGTAAACATTTCGAAGACGACTTTCCTGTCATTTTCATTCACTTCCTGTTTCATCCATTTGCGATGCGCGGGTCGGTGCCCGATCCATACCAGGAAGCACGATCCGTTCTACACATGCGCAAAAGCACTGAGCTATGTCAGAAAAAAAGTGACCAAATTGTTCTTCACTGATAAGGGTGACACTACTACCAGTATCCAGCAGTAACTATCTTAAATTTGAGTGCTGTTAACAGTAGTGTTTGAGTAAGTAGTGAGCTCCACAACAGTAAAGTCTGTCCCGAAGGAAGTTAGGAGCGCCAGGTGGGAGGCCCTTGGAGACTGTGATACCAGAAGGTGTGTGCTGTGGAGAGACTCAGACTACAGCCACCATGGTACATTCACCACAGGTAAAGGCAGGTAGCCTAAATGGCAGTGTGTGATATGACATGGACAAACAAAAACAATCTTTTCAGTGGCCTTTACATCACATTCCTTTACGTATTGATCACTGCTGCAGTTTTAGTAAAACATCTTTTCACAATCAATGTAATTAAAACAAGAGCAGTTGTGCTACCTTATCTGTGATTTTTATGTTGGCTATCAGCCATGTCACAAAACGCAAGGGGTAATGTGTAGACGTCATTCAAGTAGTTTCAAATCATCAATAACTCTCGCTTTTTTATTAAACAACAACAACATATTTATAACAAACCAACACACATGCTATGGGATACAAAATGTAATTGTAAAGAAATATTTTGAAGAAAATATATGTTTTTAAACTTTTAATTGCTTTTTTATTTACAGAGAAGCCTAAGTGAAATGTATAAATGTTCCATTTTCCTTGAATGAAAACAAGCTGTCCTATCGAGAGATTTACACATGGAACAATGAAAATGACAAGATTTATCAGATATATATGAGATCAAAACATTTGGTTTTCAATAAGCCCAAATAATGTGTCTCCACAAGAAAATAAAATCATCCACAATATTCCTAGAGGTTAAATCACACACGTTTTGCCATAACAATTATATATATATATATATTTTTTTTTTTTTTTTTTCTTTCTTACTGTGAACTGCCAGTTGTTTCTGTTTAGGTTAACTCGGTGGTGGTCTTCAAGTGAAGCTTGTCAACTGTGACATGTATCCAATGGCAAAAGATTCTTGATACTGTTGACTGATTAATCCCAAAGAGGTGGCCTAAAAATTCCTCAGACAGATTGAGGCGTAGTTTCATTAGTGTTAGGAGAAGCTCCTGAGTAGGCTTGAGAGACTGTTCTGCAGTAGCAGAAAGAAGTGATGACACATTGCTAAACAATGACATGAAACTCTGTAAATTGGGTAGTCCTGTGAACAATTTCATCTTTCTGTCATCAAATTGTGAAGGGTCAAGAGTATGACGCTTCAACTCACTTTCTAATTTGTGAACCTTCTCCCTCAGAGATTGGCATTCAGTATTTAAAGATTTAATCTGTTCATGTAAGGAGCTGATGTCATTGTGCGTCTCCTCTGTCTGGACCTCAGTGTCTTGGACTTCTACAGTCTGTACCCCTGCTTGTGATGCAGGACTTTGATGCAGGTTCAGAAGAGCTGTGGCAGCTAGTTCTCTACTTGTGCTGACATGTCTTTTCTTACAAACTTCTTCAGATCGTAGATATTTTTCCAGGTTGATGACAGCCCGATTTTGATCAGCAGTGGAGGTGAAACTAAATATACTTGGCACATAGTCGGGGTGTAGGGGATTATCACTCTTTTTTCCTGAAACAAAAAAGTTTTACTAATCATATAATATTAATTTATTTACATGGTTTCATTATTACTTACAACATTTGACTCGCGTATTCCACGAAGTAGGATTACAAAGGAAGCTAACACTAACCACCCCCACTTTGTTTGCATAACACGCGGCAAACCATCGTGGATGTTTTTTAATAAATGCTGATAAAATCTTTACAGTTACACAGAATAGAAATTAATTATGATAAAACATTTTATTGATGAGTAGTCAATACAGTATATATCTTAAAGTATAATTTTACCCAAAAATCCAGCATACCTGACACGAAATGAAAACCGCAAATCCACGTTTCGGAGCCTGGATTCCAGTTGTTTCTGCGCATTGCAGCGATCCATTTCATTCTCCTTTCTTTATTTTTCGGCAGTCTGTAAAAAGATAGCTCCGATTTCTTGCTATATCGATTTGTACAATCAATCGCAGAACAGCTCTTCACCATTTCAGGCGCGTTTTCGTATAATTCAAGCTCAACGCAAATGCTGCCACTCAGTCTTTCTGCCACCCAGTGAGTATTACCGCAGTGACTTCCGCCTACTGTAGTGTCATGTGCATACCCTCCACACCGAAAATCCAGCAGGAATACGCTGTTACTTTGATCATTTACTTGCCAAATTTCATTTCAACGTCGCAACAGAAAACCTTTTTTTGCAGTTTTTTTTTAAATGAACGTGGACTGTATTTTCAACTATTAAGCTGTCATCAAACTCTAAAGCTAAAGTTAAAATTGTGAAGATCGATAAACTATACAATTTGCAACAGTGCCTCTTTCCCTGTTGCACCTGTTCTCTTATCTTTTTTGTTTATTTGTTGTCAATTGTGTTTTCGTCATACTATTTTTTTACTTTGCAATAAAGAAGTAAAAAACAATGGGAAAACAATGTTATGTTTTCGAGTGCGGAAGCACGCGATACGATCTGTGCAGCCTGTCGTCTTCTGGATCCGGTTCATGTAGTGTGTGTGTGTGTGTGTGTGTGTGTGTGAGCGCGCGCGCATGCGCATGCGTGTCTGGCAATCATGATGTGCGCCTGCGCTCCTACGCACGAGCATGCGCAGTAAGGGTATCCTTGGAGCGGGTTTTGTTTTGGATATTTCAAAAGCAGTTACGTGCTGATGGGTATTATTTATCCTTAGTGTATTACAGCAAGTGTCGTGACCGTATGAAAACGCGTCGAATACATGAAAACAGGCCAGTCCAGTTAAGTTTTTATTTTCAGCGGTAAAGTCGATATTCATCTCCATAAACGTCATCTTAAAATTCTGTTGTATTACTGAACATCAGCTAGCAGCTAAATGCTGTTTCTTGAGTTAAACTTGTTGGATTATAATGCTTCATGACGCCATGCATTTTTCTATTTAAATAACATACTAATTTAAACGTCAGAAGGTTTTTGTTTTAGTTTCGAAAATCTGGAGAAATTATAATCGGGACAGGTTTGTAACTTTTGTACTTTACTTAATGCAAATGAAAAAGGAACCTTTCTCATATTCATAGAATTCAGGTGTGGAGATGTCTGTTGTGACAGTAAATCTCGGGCAGTGTGGAAACCAGGTTGGCCAGGAGCTGCTGAACGTCGTAAGCAACGATGCCTTTAATGCTCAGAAAAACTGCCCAGGAGTTCAGGGGAAGACCTATTATGCTTGTGCCCTGGACCGATTCTTCCGGGAGGAACAGACTGGAGGTATTTTTTTATGGTAACAGGCACGGATTTGTTAAAAAGAAAAATAAATTAATTAATAATAAAATTATGAACAACTATCCAATTAATCAAAGCCAGATGATTTTAACACCTTTTTACCCGGGAAGGGTTATATATTGGCAACGTGCAAAACACATCTGACCCCATCTCCCTTACAGAGGCCATAAACAAGCTAATTCTGATGAATCTCCACACATTTCTAAGCCAAGTGGGAGGTGTAGTCCCTCCAGCATATTCTGGGTCTGTAAGTGGGACATGCCCAGAATGGCTTCTTTGGCAGCTGAGTAGGTGGCATCGTCAGAAACTGCCAGAGACCTCCTCACCTGGTTCTTCTTGATTAGAAAATATTTTTGAGGTCTCGCCAGATCTCACCTCCCCGTCCTGTCATAGGATGGGAGCCTGGTAACCCTGTAAAATATTAATGAGGGGTGTGTTGTGACGCCCAGAAGTAAGTACTCTATTAAATTTGGCCTGTCCTAATGCCTATTAAATTCAGTTAGTGGAATGTGCAGCTGATTTGGGATATCACAGAAGTGATTAGCAGTGAAGAAATGAACAGGGTCCCGTTTCTCGATAATGGTGACTCTTACAGTCTTACCAAGACTCTAAAGATATATCTTACGAACGGTATTTGTTTTCCTATGTGTGTTTCACGAACAATCTCTTAAGAGATTGCTTAAGGGAGAGCTTCTTAATTGCAACCTTAATAGGCGCCGGAACACCTGATTGGTTGACATTGATGGCTTGAGAATTGATTATTCCTTCCATGCAGCAACTGCTTGACTGCTGCATGAGAGAAAGTGGTGTTCTTTATAAGTATAACACTGCAGGAATCCTTCAAAATATTGCATTAATCAGAACTGGGGAGAAGTTAAAAATAAAATACAAAATTAACAAATTTAATTATCTGAACTTAAATGTGATTTTTGCAGATAGGGTGCCTCTCCAGATTGTAGTATCACCAGTTTATTTGTATTTGTTCTATAAAACACATGCGTGCACCGATATGTGTGTATCTCATTCAAAGTGGGACGAGCAATGGCACAATAGCCGAAAGAAAAGTTGCTTTACTGTCTTAACATAAGAGAATGTCATGCATGCTTCAGTACTAAAGCAAGGTAGAAAGACGTTGGTGGTGTTGTGGTACTTTTGCAGTTTATTAAACACAATGATATGCCAAATTTATGTATATGTACAGATTACTAACTTTTGGCATCACAATACGCCTCATTAATATTTTAGGCATGCTATTAATCTGCTTACCAAATTGTGAGCATTAGTAAAAGCCTGTATTGTGCTGAAGAGCCAGCACCCGGACAAATGTTTATGCCCTTCACCTAATGCCCTGGTGATTATTGTGTGTGCACCATGTAATTATGATGTGATATCGTACAGCCCTAGAACAGACCAGTGAACTGTGAGTTTCATCCAGTGTAGCTTAAGCCTCATCATCATGAAGCTGTTAATTGTCCTCAAGACTGTAGACCCCAATCTGATCCATTTGTTAATCGTAGTCTCTAAAGGCTTAGTCTAACAATGGTGTCACCTCTAGCCCTCCATAGGAGATACTCTTCCATCCATGTAATAACGTGTCCATACAAGTCACTAACAGGAGTTGGGAAAAGACACACCATAACTGGAGGTCAGCACTCACCCTAAATGACTTTGTGTGCCCTGACCAGAATTACCTTGATTCACCCCTCCAGCTAAGTCTGAGGGTAGTGTTTTCTGGTGAACACTTGCAGGGCCATCCATGTAAACTGGCTGAACTAAATCCGAAATGGCAACATGGAGCTATTATGTGGGCTCACTACTAGCAAAATGAAAGGTAGAGTTCAGCTGCAGTGCCATTTGGGTGGCAAACATGAGCAAAAAGGACTTGGATGAATCAAAGCCACATGGACAACACAAATCTGACTGGTGATTTAGGTGACGTGTGTATGTATGTGTGTGTGTGTGTGTGTGTGTGTGTGTGTGTGTGTGTGTGTGTGTGTGTGTGTATATATATATATATATATATATGCGCGTGTGTATAAACTTTTTTTTTTTTTCCTTCTTCCCGTGTGTATAAACTGATTCATTCTGCTGGTTCATACTCAGTCACACAATTAATGTGTGTTTAAAAAAAAAAAAAAGTTTATACACACGCATATATATATTCTGCTGGTTCATACTCAGTCACACAATTCATGTGTGTTTTATTTTTTGACACAGAACTTACTGCACGGGCAGTCCTCATTGACATGGAACCCAAAGTTATTAATCATGCCATTGCAACAGCAGCCAAATCTGACATGTGGAAGTATGGTGATGGGTCTTACTTCTGTGAAAAACAAGGCTCGGGAAACAACTGGGCCAAAGGGTAAGGATGTCATCAGGTCCATCCATTGATCATCCATACCTGTTATCAAGGAAAGGATTGTGCTGAGCTTGGAGTCGATCTCAGGAAGCACAGGATCTTACATGAGGCACCCAAGACTGGATGCCAAACTCACAAAATTACATAGTAAGGGCAATTTAGAGACACCATTTCACCTAAAGGCATGTTTTTAGACTCCGGGAAGCACATACAGCTGGTAATGGACATAATTGCCGCAGCCTTCAAGGTATGAGGCCATAGTCAAACCAGTGAGCTACCGTGACACCTTGGCTTCGTTATTCATATTTTAAATCAACAGGTACATCAGTCACACAGGAGAGTATCACATGTACTCTTTCCGATGGTGTTCTGTAGTCTGCTGACCTGCTGTGGTCATAGTATACTTCATCCTACTACCGTTGGCCAGTTAAATATTTTATTCTGTAGCCAGTCTAAAGAACTTTGAAGTGCATACATTTTCACCATAAAAGAGCAGTAAACATTGGCATTGTATTTTTGTATTACGCATTGGCGCTGTTTCTTACAGGTTCTGTGTTCATGGGCCCCACCATGAGGAGGCTGTGGTTGAGCTGGTCCGGAGAGAGGTGGAGCGCTGTGACAGGTTGGCAGGCATTCTGACCATGATGAGCGTAGCTGGAGGCACTGGCTCTGGCATGGGCACTTATATCACCCAATGTCTCCGAGACATGTACCCAAATTCCTTTATCCTCAATCACCTGACCTGGCCCTATAGTACTGGTGAGGTAAGGAGCAATAGGCTATTAGAAGGCCCATTCGCTATAATAATACACGTATACAATACTCATAAAGTGACATTACAGAAAAAGGAACTCCAGACTGAATAAAAAAAATGTATATACGTGTGTGTGTGTGTGTACAGCTGTGGAAAAATTAGGAGACCACTATTTTTATAAACAAATCTGCATTTTCAAATCCTAGCTTAATGGTGGTTCTGCTGGCAGAAGGCTTTGCTGTGCAGCAGGTTGCTTCCAGGTTCAAAATTTCTAAGACAGCGGTACACAAGAATAAGGTGAAACAGGAGACACTGGTAACCAGGAGACCAGAAACCAGCAAGCTCGAGGGTGGAAGCGACATTCTGATGCCAGAGATGACCGTTAATTTATTTGACAGTTTCTCATTAATTGTAGGATGACATCAAGTGGAGGTGTGAAGTGTGCTGCTGGGACAGTTCATATCAGGACTGAAGTGCTGTAAAGCAAGGAAGAAGTCCTTAATTAATTAGAAACAGAGAAGATACAGGCAGTTTGCAAAAAAAGAAAATATATTATTCACAGACGCACATCCAGAAATTGAGAAGTGAAACAAAAAATTGTCCTGTGGTCTCTTAATTTTTTTCAGTGGCTGTGTATATATAATCAGCAGGCAAAACAAATAGTTTTGAAATGTATTATTAAATCTGTAAACACAAAGACAGTTAAGAACAGATGTAAACCAAGGGCAATGCATCTGTAGACGTGTACTAAAAAGCTTAACAGGTGCTTATTGGCAAATTGTCAACAAAAATATGTAGGGTATTCCACCACACGAAGTACCATACTTTTGATGCGGTACTTTCGGTACTTTCCCTTTTTCATTGACTTCCGGTCGAGTACCAGTACCAAAAGTGCCAAACTAGCTGGGGTGCTTTTTTGGTACTTCGGTACTTTGGGGTGGCACTTGCAAGCGCTTTCTTTCAGTTGGTTATGCTAAATAGTCTGCCTCAGAAAACTTGCAAACTTAGAAAACAATGAAGAATAGAATTCTTTGAGAATTCTAAAGAATTCTCAAAGAATTCTTAAATTCTTAATTAGAATTCTTAAAGAATTCTCAAAGAATAACAGTGGATGTGTGGACAAATGAAGACACCCAAGCTTTAATTGCGATCTGGTCTGTGTGTGTGTGTGTGTGTGTGTGTGTGTGTGTATTTCTTTGAAGGAGAATGATTAATGCTTAACCATTCATATAGTCGGGCTCACCTCAACACATAGCGTGGGTTCTGGAACCAATCTCCTGGAGAGGGGCTGGATGCTCTTTCTTTCTGGAGTTGCGGTGGGTGAGCGATGCCTGGCTGGGGTGGGGCTAGTGGTGGTACTCGGTGTATTTACATCGGAGTTTACGTCTGAGAGGAGGGTGAGATCGATAGTCGAATCTCGGATTCAGGAGGAACAATGCGGTTTTCGTCCTGGTCGTGGAACACTGGACCAGCTTTATAGCCTAGCGAGGGTACTGGAGGGAGCCTGGGAGTTTGCCCATCCAGTCTGCATGTGTTTTTTGGACTCTGTGGGGGGTGCTTTGGGAGTATGGGATTTGGGGACCACTACTGTGGGCGATTCGGTCCCTGTATGAACGGAGCAGAAGCTTTGTCCGCATTGCCGGTAATAAGTCGGACGTGTTCCCAGTGTGGGTTGGGCTCCGTGGAATGCTCTTTTCTTCTGGAGTCTTCTCCACGTCGAAAGGAGCCAGTTGAGGTGGTTTGGACACCTGGTGCGAATGCCTCCTGGGTGACTACCTAGAGAGGTTTTCAGTGCATGTCCTACAGGGAGGGAGGCCCTGGGGCAGACCCAGGACGTGCTGGAGGGATTATATATCTCAGTTGGCCTGGAAACGCCTCGGCATCCCCCCTGAAGAGCTGGGGAGAGAGAGGTCTGGGTATCTCTTCTAAAGCTGCTACCCACACAATCCAAACCCCAGACTAGCGGATGGATGGATGGATAGATGGATGGATGGATGGCAGGCATTCAGTTCTGCTATCAGGCAAGATAAAGTTACTTGTCTGCCACTATTCCTGGTTGTGTTGGTTTTCCACTGGCATAAAAACTGGTACCGGTGTGGAATGACATCACAACATGAAGCAGGGTATGTTATACTGAAATTGGAAAATGGCTGTAGTGTATTATAGGGCTAGACGATGTGTGATATTAATACCAACATAGCATGTTATGCAATTCTTACATCGCTTGTCAGTTAGATTAAGATCTGGCTTTTTCTTCTCATCAATTTGGCACGGATATCGTAGCACAGGGAGTCTCACTAAAACTATTGTGCTGTCATAGTTTATTATACAAAATACTTTATTTCTTGATATGCTATCCTGATCTTATAAGAACATAAATTTACAAACGAGAGGAGGCCATTCGGCCCATCAAGCTTGTTTGGGGAGAACCTAACTAATAGCTCAGAGTTGTT
>JAODKC010000039.1:16871537-16907261 GCA_026777985.1 Mormyrops attenuatus | reverse complement strand
AAAAGGTAGAAAATGAATTTCTACCAAAAACAGTGATGGATCAGGTTAGTGATGTCGGACTGCTATTATTTTGAACAGAACTATCTATATATATATGTATGTAAGTATGTATGTATGTAACCACATGCACACAAAGGAGCACCAATGATCACTGCAACACCAAGCCCCAGTACACTGAGCAGTCACCTGAGCTACTGTATCATTTTTGTATGAACCCACAAATACTGAATACCTCATGCACTATTATCAATAAGGACTAGTATATATTTTATTCACTTATCGTGGTAACAAAAAAAATCACCCCCGACATTGGATATTCTTTAGGGGGAAGTCTTTATATTCTGAAAAATAAACTGTTAAACAAAAGCAGAATTCAGTTTTTATGGGTTGTGGGCCAGATGCCTGCCACAGTGTTGGATAGAAATGTAGTTTTGGAGCAGCGTTAAACCGAAAATCAAGCATTTTATTATGAAAAATTGTGATAATGTGGTTTTTATTGGGTTTTGGAACAAGTTCTGAGAGCTGTTTAAAATCCTCAATACTGAACACTTTAATGGAATCATATTTCACCTTTTCCAACCTGCCCAAAGCCACAAACTTCACCAATTTAAACCTCAACGGAAGTCTAAGAAGAGTCAACTGTATGGTCGTGCCTAAAGAACGTTTTGGGCCTGTGCTGGTGCTCAAATGTTATGCTGACATGACTAGGATAGTTAATGCAGCCCCTTGCAATCACTTTGCCTCCCTCTGGCTCACCTAGGAGGATTTCAAAAGCATGTCTTGTGCCCATTGGGCTACCAGTTTGACCAAATCAATGGATTTCTGATTTTTCCTTTGGCCTAGGCTTTATATAGCATTTACATACAAGTGGACTCAGGGTTGACGTCCTGGTGGGCATTCAGGAGCCATGCCTACCCCAAAGGCCACCGACCAAGCACACATCTAATTTTTTGATAAATGTGTTCACCCAGCACCACTTAAATTGTTCAGCTTTGTTCTGATGCCAGCACTGCGTAGATTGTCAAGGACATAATTTTGAAAGAATGATTAGATGAGATGCATGAAGATTAATTAAGTACAATAAGTAAACCAAAGACAAGATTGATACAAAAAGCCAGTTGCTCAGCTACAAAAAAGCATACTCTGCTGAATGTTTATTGCGTGTTTAGGTGCATTACTACCATCTAGTGGATTGTCTGCTCTGTAACTCTGTTGTAGTTTCCTGGCACACTCTTTCTTTAGTCCTAAATAATATGCATTTAGATTATTAACAAGCCACAGTTATAGAATGTACACTATTACGTGTATCCACATTAAATTTACAGGATATATACTGAACTCTTAGCCACAGTCTGTTAATATTACATCCCATATCCCAAATGGAAAGCCCATTCAAACTACCCACTGCCCATAGACTTTCACATACTTATACATTTCAATATTTATTTTGAAGTTACATTCAGGTAACAATTGAAGAATAATTCAAATATATGCATCCCTTTGTCTTATGATTTGGTTAATCCTGGCCACAGCAGCTATGAACAAGGCACAAGTCTGGATACACCCTGACCAGAATGCCAGCCCATTTCTGAGTAGATACATTGTCACACTTATTAGGCAATCCAAACCCCTTTCAGACATGCAATGCTACACAGAACTTTTTTTTAGACATTACTCAGAGGGGTTGAATGTGTGAACGTAAATATCCAAATCAGTCGTATTGGACATTAACTGGACTCTACCCTGTTAGCTCCATAGTACAAATTTCAGGTAAGTTCTGATTGACCCCCATGTGTGAATGGAGCAGGAAACTCAATGTGAGCAAAAAGTCTCATTTATACAAAGAGCCAAACAAACATTGCTAACTGGGGAGATGACAAGAATCAGGAACTCCTCAATAGTGCTATAAAGGAAACACTGCGATTTCTGCAGTGTACTTTTTGCGTTATGCCCTGCCTCCTGCATGCTCTACCCAAGCGCCACTCCATATCTAAGCCAACCAGAGTATTTCTAGTAGGTGTGAACGCATATGGGACAGACAATCTGTGGTTGTGTGCCATGTGTGAGTCTCAGGACAATGTCTGGAGTTCATGTGTGAAAACAGCTAAACAAGCACACCACTGATCAAATTACTGCTGTTATGCATGTTTATTTTCAGTTAGATCAGAATGAAAACTGCACAAACCAAACTGGCAGGACAAGCAAGGTTATCAAGCCTTAAAATTCCCTGTTCTGTACAGTCAACAGTGACCTTAAATATCACAACACCCAACACATGTAAACCTCAGCACAGGTTAGGGATGAGTAAATACACACGTTTCAGGAGAACAGACTCTTCCCTCCAGAAGGACAGAAATGGTGCCACAGATGTACACTGAATACTGGAATCATGAGCCATATGTGAAACATATGGCGCTATATAAACAAAAACAGAACTCAAAATGCACGTTTCCATATTGGTTTGAATAGGACTCTAGTGCTACAGACCCATGTAGTACATACTGATATTAGTGTTTGTACTTAAAGTCATAGAAGCCATAAACCAACTCATATGCTAAGGATACTGTAGCTTTTTACTGCATTTTACAGACTGAAGAAAGCTGCTTGCATACAAACACATACACACAAGAGATTCTACATTAATTTCTGAGTGCAAATCAGACGCCTTACAACAGACTTTAAATCAAGAGAACAAGAACCTGCAAGCCCCTTGTGAACATAAACCTCCATTCTTCCTTAAAACAAAGTCAAGACAATTCTAGTAATATACTGGTAAAGGATGAAAGTGTTAAAACAACAAGCGGTCCAGTTTGTTTTCCTTCAGGAAAAAGAAATAAAATCAAGTTCAACAAAAAATGCTTCTTGTGCATTCCCCACTGCAAACAGAAGACCAGAATCGGCTGGTGAATAACTTAAGGAGACGAACTGATGGCTCTGAAGCAGAGAGGCCTACATGCCATAACCAAAGCCAGGTTGGGGCTGTGTGGGGTGGCCGTAGCCTGCAGGTGCAGAGTATCCATAGCCGTAAGCCTGCTGTGGGACGGGCATGCTGGATCCTGAAGTGAGCATCAGCTGAGCTGTCCCTGTAACGTCACATCACATTCGCATTTACTTACACACTGGCTCATACTGACAATGCCTATAACCGATTATTGGCAATTATACCACGGCTTTAGTAAATACTAATTTTCCTATTGGTTCATTGATGATATATGGGTAATAAGAGTTAAAAATTAATGTTTCAATCTTAATATAAAAACGTGTGTCACCTTTTGCTCATAAATAAGCAGGCATTCAGCATAATTTTCCTTCATTTGCAAAACACGAGTGGCCGTCTGTTGATGGTTTCTATGGTAACTTACTGGATTTTCCGCTTCCAGTGAGTAGCCTGACTAGATGTTCTGTCCTTATAAGGACTAGATTTTTAAGAGCACATTATTAAATGCTAACGAAAAATTCTTTTGAAAAATTAAACTGTGACTAGTATATTCTATTTTTTATCCATTAGCCGTGGTATAAGTGGGATAAATCACGACGAGATGTGTGGTTATACAATAACAATCAGCTCCAGTTTGGTCAGTGGCCTTCCACTTAATGTCGGGCCACATCACATCACGTAGTCTGTGATTATTTTCGTATAACTGCACACCTCGTTGTGGTTTATACCTTACTATCCGATACAACTTTTTTGTTTAATGCTACTAAAGGTTTCTTGGGGACGGCTCCATTTAGGGCTGAACGATTTGGGGAAAATATGTAATTGAGATTTTTCTGATAGATATTTCATTTGTGATATCATTTGTTAAAAGTCAAGCTTCAGTTCAATATTCAATATGTAACAGGTTTAAACATGTAACACAGCATTACCACATGAAATGCCATCAAAATATTAACTGGTCTATATTGTATTGCAAGGATGAGAACTTAAGGATATGAACTGCTTCCAACATTTATTACTTTTTTAATCCTTGTGTACAAACCTAGAGAGTTTTTAGTGATCTGGCATGCACATATTAAAATTTAAACCAGAAGTAATCTTAAATGTGTAAACTTTCACTGAATACCACATTCCCGAACACTACGGACAGTTTCTAAACAAACTGACCTTTTTACATCGTCATTTGAGGACTTGACTCCATGTACTGTTTATCCGTAACAATTTACAATAAATTTAAGATAAAACTGCTTTAAATAACTGTTTTATGGTCATTTACTTGCTAAAAAAAAGTGCCCGGTTGCTAGCAACCCAAACATGGCGAAGTGTATTTTTACATGAGCATTTTAAGTGCTGAGTTTGCAAACAGCACTTGAGCACATTTGTACCCATAGTGAAACAATAGTGTTTCGTGAAAGTCCAATGTACACAAGGGTTACATTAGCAAAGAACAGTCAAGCATAAAAAATGATCACATAAGTTGTGTTAAGTTAAATAAAGTAATAATAATAGAAATAAAACAATTCCAGTAAGAAAAAAAACAATAGGGGTCTTACAGCTCTCGCTGCTTGGACCTCTAATAATAGGACATTTCTGTAAATAATCTCTGACGATGAAATAGGTGGGTAATTCACTTCAGCAGTGGAATAGATATTTTTTCACACCACAAATGTAACGCTTTCTTTGGGTTTCACACGATTGCCGTTTGTGGGCGTATACGCAGTTGCCTTGGAGCACTTCTGATTGGTGAGCATGACTGGCATGCGAGGATCACGGCACTTCTGATTGCTGAGAATGTCACACAAAGAGGGCTGCGTGAATTTGTAAAACTATTCTCACAACAGTTTTAAACCCTGGGTCAGACATGCAGTATAATGCATATCCTAAATTGCAGCCTTAGTGAATTGCTAATCCTGCTGCTTCAAATTTTGATTTTGATCTGAAATCGATAAATCGTTCAGCCCTAGCTCCATTCTTATTCATTCAAGAATGCACAAAACCTTGACTACTTGTTCTCAGTATCACTTAACTTCCCACGTTTCACTGTTCTTGTGAAAACGCACGGAAGTTATAACAAAAGAGGGAGTTCCTACCATAAACAATGGGCTGGTTATCCGTAGCTTGCTCCTCTTCTTTCCTTAAAGACTCTGAGGCATCCAGTTGGTCCACCTAAAATTAGCAGCCAGAGACATGAACAGGCAAAGCCCCCTGCAGCTAATACCAGCATGAACCTCCAAAGGGAGGCTCAGCCAACCCGTACTTTTACTTTAAGATGGCGGCTGATAGGCAGGACCAATGTAGGCAAAAGACAATGTAAGTAGAGAAACTGCAGAGAGAGGAGCTTCTTCACTTCACACCTTAATCTAGGAACTCATGATGCATAAGGAAAAGCCAAAAGCTTGCATTAGTTTGAGAAACAGAAAATTTATTTTTGGGAGGGTGAAATTGGGGGTGAAATAAAGTTGATGCCTGGCAATGGTCCCACCTTCAAGCCAAAACTTGGATTTAGCTTGTTACTGTATTGAGATAAATAGGAAAGGAACCAAACCCATTTGTTAATAATTTGAATGTACTGATGCAATATCAAGGAGGAAAACTTACACTCTTCGAGTAATTCCTATATCATATTTTCACGTTCTCCAAATAAGTAACTCTTATTAACTTCCATAAAGGCAGCTAAATTCAAACAAATTTAAGATTAATGTAAATGATTTAAGAATGGGATGCTTTCATACCCAAATCTCAAAGTATAACAATATTCTCTAAGAACCTCCTCAATCTGCCCAATTAAAACATTTATCACTTGATGTCCTAAAAATGTGCTTTGTAAAAGCAGAGCAAGAGATTTTCCAGGTTTGATAGAGGTGCCAAATTAGTCAAGCGAGGCCATTTAACGGGCATCAGAGTCATTTTCAAACCTAAATCAAATACTTGTAATCGGAAATCAGTGCATTAAAGACTTCACATTGAATCCTAGAAATTGGGTTTAGTTCCCTCCATATTTTGTTAAAATTACTGTTTTGTTAAAAAAGGGTCTATTGCAAGTACTTGAACAAAGTGACAGATTACTTGAGGGGAAAGTCATGCTAGTTTTCTTAGGAGTACAAAATCAGTGCATAAGTAAAAGGTGGGAGTACCAAGGCAGGGACAGCAAGGCCACAGGGAGGTTATACAAGCAGTCAGGCCCTATGAGAAGCATGTACAGTACAGCCAAGAGCAATGTCACCTAATGTCTAAACAGGCACTACTGCTACAAAGAGGTTAACACATGCTACTTCAACACCATACGAACATGTACGTACTAAAGGTGTGCTACCTGCTATTAACATGTGCACATTCAGCCTAACAAAAACCAGATTTCAGTTTCTCAGCTCCTTTCCTTATTAAACTGGTTCTAAGAATGAATGAGTCGGTGATATATCTGTGAAACTACATGAGGAATTTACTGTTCAACTACAAAAGATCTGAAATGATCAGAAATAGTCTGTGCACATGAACTAAGTTTTGCAGGTTCATCCATTTCACTTGTATACTTTAGTTATTTACATAACCAAGGGAGACTATGTACCTGGGTTCATATGTGACCGATCCACGTCCAATACTTATTTAGTTTTTGGCAGTCTGTAAAACGATAGCTCCTATTTTGTGTCAAATCTACTTGTACAATCAATCGCACGACAGCCCTTTCCCATTTTAGATGTGGTTTTTGCAACATTCAAACTGAATGCTAATGCTGCCACTTTTTCTGGCACTCAGTGGGTGTGAGGGCAGTGACGTCATGCGCATATCCTTCGCAGTAGGGGGTGCGTAAGAACATCAGACAAGAGGGTGACAATCTGGAAGTATTTTACGCTTCTAACGGCAACTAGTAGTACAGTGATTTGCAATCTTTGTAAAAACAAAGTTCTGAAAGGTGGGAGTAGCTTTTAGTGGAAAACCCCATTACACAAAACACACACAATTGTGCGAGACAATGTGAGTAATATGAAAAAAGCAGTGGATGATTTGGGAGTCACTTCCTCGCTGGAGCTTGTGATACATGAGGGGCTGCTATCAGAACGAAGTTTAAGTGACGCTTTTGCCAGTGGGAGAAAAACTGGGGGATATTTTAAGCATTTGCCACTTGCATATCCTCGCTTGGAAGATATTCATATTAAACTGCAAAATGCCTCAAAAATGCTTAACACAAGGTGTACAAACGAGGTAGTACAGTACGTTATGTATGTTCATAGCAGCTTAATTAAAGATTTTTTGGAATAATTTTTTTCATTTGTATTTACTGGTTTTACTATATTACTTATAATATTATTATATTACTAATGTACTATATTAAAATAAAAAGATCTTGAATCGGAATCGGCAGTTGTGTACCGGAATCGGATCGGAACTTAAAAAACGTGGATTGGCCCATCCCTACTCCTAAGTGTTTGGTTGAGGTGGAGTATGACAAACTATAAACCACTACCAGGCTGACCTGCAGGAGGGTGCCTGCAGGCCTGACCTCCTTCTCTCATGCTATAGAATGGCAGAATATACTACAGGCGTCTCAAACCCATATCCCGAAGAGCCTTCTCCCAGGTAGTTATAAACACCGCCCTGAACCTTCTGTCTTAAGGGGAACCACCTGTTGCTCAGTCACTTGCAGAAATCTACTGCCAATAACACACCAATGAGGAAGAGGACATTTAAAGACATTATTCAGATCCCAAATATCTTCTTCCCCATTGAATAAGTGACTGGCTTAGGTTGTCATTGATCATCATGTCACGACATGATTTCCCTCTGAGAAATGGGTGATCATCTCTATGACAACCTGGATGGGAGCTCTCTGGGTGCAAAGCTGGAGGCCTGTGTGCTACAGGAGAGTACAATCTCCCAATACTGTCTGGTCAGTGACAGGCTTGTTTGAAAGCAGCAATGTGGCATGGGAGGGACAACATGCAGATTCCCAAGGTGTCACTCATCTGCACTAAAGGAACAACTAGAACTGAAAAAAAAATCAACTTTCACCTTTTCCTTAATTGCATCGACCTGAAAAGGAATTCAAGAGTTGCAGCTTAGAAAAAAAAATCCCCAAAAAATTAAAGAAAATAAAAAGCAGGCACAGACAGTAAACAGATGGAAAAGAAAAAAAAATACAAGAAAAAACACATAAAATGCCAGGGCAGTCATGACAGTGGCTTATTCTATAAATGCAGCCAGGTCTTTCAGTATGGTGAAGCTATGCATGCTGATAGCAAAGTGGCGATTACTATTTGGCTATAACTGTTAAAAAATAAACAGCATCCCCTTACTGGAGCTCAAGACACGAATGCATATTATATGAGACTGAGACTGTGCCTTACTCACTCCATTCAGGAGTCTTCAATATCATGAACAATACTCCCAGCATGCACTAGTGTTTGTCCATAATGACCAGCCTCAGGATCGGTTCCTTGTCTGCTGGTACTTATTACTATATGTTGCATCTAGTTAGAAAGTCCAGGTAGAAAATCTGGCAGCTCAAAGTTGATAAACTGATCAAATTGTTTAATAATGTCTGACAGCGTTTGGTATTCAGGCTTCAAAGAAAGTCGGTTGTTCTCTCTTTTTTTTTTGTGTTTTTCTTTTTTTTGCACATTGACCAAAGGAAGAAATTATGAAACTATCTTTGAAATGCAGAATGATGAACCAATTTGTATCAGGTGGCTTTTGTAATGATCCATAACTGAAATGAGCTTCCACCACAACTGCATGGGAAAGTACTGATAAGCAAACAAACAGCATGATTAAACACAGCAAGCAGGTAGCTTAGCTGTGTTTCACGGGCTATATGAGCAGGGGAGGGTGCCGAGTGCAGGCATGGGGCCTATGATGATGAACGGACAGGCTGCAGTAAACTCTGCATGGTCAGAGAGCAGCAGTGCAGCTGCCGAAGCTGTCACCCTGACGACCCGCCCTGCTTCAAGCCGTAAAACACCGCTAGCTCTCCATATTAGCTCAGCGGTAAGTTCCCAATAAGGTCCAGGAGGAGGAGCAAGTGTAGAGCACTGATGATTGTGTCGTTCCATTTCAATTTGATTTAGGAAAACAATCTTTCAAACCCTGCAGCTCTAACCGGGGGCATGAGCCTGTTTTGGTTAGATTTCTCCGAATCATAAGGTGACCCGCACACTAGCTCATGCAAGCCTGCTGATCCTTACCTTGGTCAGATACTCCCTCATGACCTGAATGAAATAAGGCATGGAGAAGTCCATGATGTTATGCCTCCAGGCGGTCTCCAGGACCACATCGGGCCGTAACAGATCATAGCAGGTGAAGAGGCAGGCAGCAAAGCACTCCTTCTTATCCTCCTGCAGGAACCACTGGAGAAGCTCCTCTGCCACCTCTATGTCCTTGGACTCTGCAGCGTATTGCATCGCATCCTGAGTTGACCAGAAAAGCACAGAGATTGCACATTGAGTCCAGATACATTGCTGAGAAAAGCTTTCAGTGCAGAGGAGGAGTCTATGAGATACATTTCCATTTGTCTGAATTAATAACTGACTGGGTTCTCAAGGAGATTGTGACCTTGTACAACTGGTCCTTTTTGCAGAGCTCAATACTCTGCTTCCAACGATTGTTGCCTTTAAAGAGGTAGGCTGCAATTCTTCGGAACTCAATAAGCTCATGCTTTTCTAGGCTCTGAGCTAGCGAGATGTTATCGAAATTGTCGTAGGCGTCTATGGATGTGCGCAGAGCCTGCAAAGAGAGAATACTGTTTTTGCTGGATCATAAACCCAAGTCAGGCAGCTCAAGTGCTTTGAAAAGGGCAAAGCCCAGAATTCATACTTAGTGTATAATAAAATTCAAAACAAAATATTAATACATTATGTATCCATGGAAACGTTCTGGGAAGTTCATTTCATTTAAAAGATACCTTGCAAAACCTCCTTACCTGAAAGTCTTCTTCTATGATGAGAAGGTTGTTCAGTGCTTCATTTACAGACTTGTTGTTGTGGTTTTGTACAGATCTCAGATAAGGTTTAACAAGTGGAATCTGCTTCATCTAAGAGGAAAGCAGTGGGAAGTGAACATAATTATAGTAATGCTGATGATAGTAAACTAAATGTTAATTACTGAACCGGAGGTAGACAAAGTTAAAAAAGCATAAAGTATAAGGATCAGCAACCTTTGTGAAGAAGTTCACAGCCCGTGTGTGGTCCAGTCGGGGTGACAGAACAACGAGCAAGTCGTTTAGTAACAGGGGTTTGAAGTCCAAATAGAACTGGATGGCTTTGTAATACAACTCCACATTGGCAACCTACAAATGGCAGCAGAAAAAAGAAAGAAAAAAGAGATAGAACATCATAACATAACAGTCACAACAGTTATGAAGAAGGAAGGTCCAAATGCCACCAGTAGCGCTACCCAGTTTTACAGATGCACTATGGAGTCCAATCTCACCACTGTCTTGGTATGGCAGCTACTTGACACAAGGCCGCAAATAACAATAGAGCATTACTGACACCGAGCTTTCTGCAGCCCAGAACACATAGATATTACTAACTCTGAAAAGCAAACCACGGTATGACGGATTCTAGTTACTCTGCACAACCACTTCTCTTGCTCTTCCCTTCTAGCAGTCCTCAGCACCTTGTGCTACTTGTATGCTATTGCAGTGTTTCTCAACCAGTGGGCTATGGAAGCAGGGAAATGCAGTTCGGTCTGACACTGATGCTTTATTCTCTAGCGCATGTTTTGCATATGCCTATGCTAAGTAATTTGGTGCTAGCATTCCCTCTTACAATATTTGTCATTGTTATTTCTCATTATCTGCTGTACTTACCGTTTTGGATTTGACATTGTGGTCTGCAGGAAGACTGTACAACCAGTTATTCTAATCAGGGTTTCAGGAAGGACTGGAGTCCATCCCAGGCAACAGACAACAAGGTTGTGGTACATGCTGGATGTGATACCAGTCTATCTCTGAGTACATGCATGCACACACATTGTATTACATACACATTTCCCAGTAAATTATTTCCTAGTTTCATGGTTACCTTTGTGACAATGTCCTTGAATTGCCCTTCCTTCCAAGCATCTGTTGCATGGTTCATCATAGTAATGATTGCATTGTCATATTCCTCATACTTATCATATAGGAAAACAAGCTCTGCCCACAGATGGGCCTGCTCAGCAGCCCTTAGAACCTGCAGAGGAGAGACACATTTCAACATCCTGAAGATGTTCTTGATGTTCTGAAGATGCTGTAAATCTATGCCTTACTCCCATTGGAGGCATACCTTTGGAATGTTGACCCTGGACCAGAAAAGCTCCAGGTGCTCTCTCATCTTTTGTGGTTTAAACTTGGAGTAGAGAATGGCCAGCTCTGTGAACATGCCCATGTGGGCCCTTTCCAGTCCCAGCGCTGCTTCCAGCATAGTTATTAGCTCCTCAAAGTAACCACGGTCCTGCAGGAGGAGTGAAGGGATCAGCCATTCAGCACAAATCAATCGCTACTTTGGCCCCCTTGACTTATGAATCTGTTCATTTTATCTAGCTTTAGCTCTAACCTGATAGTAATTGATGAGCTCCTCCAGCTCATCTGCATGAACAACGATGTGCAGGCCACACATTTGGGCCAGGCGGAACTCCTTTCCATCCACACAAGCAAAGCATACCTAAATAAGAAGGAAATGAGCCAATACAGCCATAGTTTGAAACATCATCACGTTTAAATAATCATTTTAGGCCTGCGTCATTTGGACAGACAATGTAAAGGCAGACAAACAAAACCCGACCTCCTTCCAGGTGCGTGTACTGTTGGCCTTACGGGCTCCATCCACAGCAGCCTGGAATTCTCCCAGATGAACCAAAGTAGAGGCCAAACGACCAAAGTTGGAGACATTGTTGTACAGTAGCTTTGCTGCGTCATACATTTTCTCATCATAGCATCGATCACCAACCTTTGGATAGAAACAAGAACATCCAAACATAATAAAATGACTGACTGACCTCATTAACAGATTGTAGGGTCTGCAAGCAGGCAAAACATACTTGCTGGATGTGAGCGTTGTTGGGCCCATTAATGAACTCCTCAAGCTCAGCCAGGCGATTGGTTTTTGCAAGAGCAAAGATTAGCTCAGTCTCAACATAGGATTCCCGTGCCTTCTTCCTAGCCATCATCAGGAACTTCACCAGATCCTCCCAGTTCCCTGGTTAAAAAATAAATGCCCATAGAGATAAGGCAGGATTTTTATTCTGAACTGTGATCTAATCAGGCAGCTCCTGCCAGTGGGATCCTTACCACTTTGATTTGCTGCCTGCACCACCTCCATATATGCTGATGGATCATCTGCCTTGATATAAGAGTCAATGGCCTCCTTCACCAGGCCCTTCAGTAGCTGAGCCTTGCCTAGCTGGCTCCATACCGCTGGCTCATTGCAACGCTCGGCAAATTCATAGGCCCGGTCAAGGTTGCCAATGTGCTCAATAAGAACCTACAATATACAAAAACATGTGCGGTGTAATGAAGGCTAATGACAACCAGACCATTCTAAACCAGTACGATGAGTGACTAACATAGTTCAACTGACCTGAACAGCTGAAGTGTTGACATCGAACTTCCTGAAGATAGCAAAGGCCTCCTCAAAGAGCTCATTGCTAATGGCTATGTTGGCGATGTCTGGCGCATCATAGTTATCCAGCCGGCTAATGTACTCCATCACCCGAGTGCGGTCTGCTTTGATGGCTGTGAGGATTAGGAGGTTCTGTAGGTTCCTGGAAATAAATCAAGCTCTGCTTTAGGCTAAACATTATTTAGCCATGCTTTCATTACCAAATCTATTGCTCACCAAGCACATCTACATTTATTTTAGCTATCTTGTTCAAGGTACAGTTACATGATTATCCTTAAATCTTATTACCGGTGTTCACTAAAAACTGAATTGTCCAAAACAATCTTTTCCAGAAGTTCAATGAGTTCATTAGGAAGGTCGGCTGTCATAAAGGCCTTCACAGTGACAGACACCTCTTCAGGGTCCTGAGTCTCGGACAGGGCAGTCTGCACAACCTGCAAACAGAAGATAGCTTAAGTTTGAACATATGAGTGCTTAAATCACTAAGTACTAGTCTATTCCTATTTCTCCCCACCTGGTCTATCAAAGGCCTCCGGTATGGATTAGACTCCAGGAGGACGCTACCCCAAAGTTCAGTGTCTTTACGGCGAACCAGGTAACGTGACAGACTCTTAAAGAGGGAGTTCTCGTTGCAGACCTACAATGGTACAAAACAGAAAAACAAGGAACTTTCCTTTTGAGCATTAATTGGAAACGTGAACAAATTAAGCAATATTACATTAATTATTAGGACTTGTACGTAGATCTGATCACATTTTCTGAGCATTTAATGCTAGTATTAATACAGAATTGCCTATGATTTTTAATGTTAGTTATGATTTGGGCTTGCAGTAGGGCTGGGCGGTATGTTGAGATTTTCAAACATAACAGGATATAAACAGAGCACGATATGGACTGAGGAGGTATTGCTAAATGAAGTTTTAAAGTTCTTTTTTAAGAAAATGTCTGTTTCTATCCCTCACTGTCTGCTGCAGGCTCCACTATTCTGCTCTGCTAACCCCACTCCCACTAGTGTACAATCATGCTGTGACGGAGCTAACCCCACTCCCACTAGTGTACAATCATGTTGTGACAGAGCTAACCTCACTCCCACTAGTGTACATGCATGTTGTGACGTGGCTAACCCCACTCCCACTAGTGTACAATCATGCTGTGACGGGGCTAACCCCACTCTCACTAGTGTACACGCATGCTGTAATGGGGCTGACCCCACTCCCACTAGTGTACAATCATTCTGTGATGGGGCTAACCCCACTCACACTAGTGTACAATCATGCAGTGATGGGGCTAACCCCACTCCCACTAGTGTACACGCATGCTGTGACGGGGCTAACCTCACTCCCAATAGTGTGCACGCATGCTGTAACCCCACTCCCACTAGTGTACAATCATGCTGTGATGGGGCTAACCTCATTCCCACTAGTGTGCATGCATGCTGTGACGGGGCTAACCCCACTCCTGCTAGTGTGCACGCATGCTGTGACGGGGCTAACCCCACTCCCACTAGTGTGCATGCATGCTGTGACAGGGTTCTTTTTAAAGTGCCAGTGCAAGTATTGCAAGTTGTCATATCAAATCAATTTTGACATAGTAAATAGTGGATGGAAGAGAAGTACTACCAAAATGAAATGGGTAGAATGAAATGCTGGGTAGAATGAAATGCTTAGATAAGACCACCTCAGCACGAGTTACTTCGGAAGATAGGCTGGCTTTACAAGCTTCTTTTTGTATACAATATATATTCAGTTGCATACAATATTTTGTTAAGGAAAACCTAAATGCACTTGTTATGGGCTACAGTTTATTAACTTGTTAAAACGATGGAGAGCATGTAAGTGGCAGGTCATTATTTGCCTATTTTCTTTTATAGCCTTTTTATATCTGTGTTGTAGGCGACACTCTCATATAATTTGAACATTTTTGCAGAACAGTTAGACCTGACAATTTTGGTTTACATTTTCATGTTGTTGTGGGGTTTCCTCCAGGTACTCCGGTTTCCCCCCACAGACCAAAAGTGCCCGTGTGTGTGAGTTTGCATAGATCACATTTGGGGACCAAAATGTCCCCAAAGTGCGGTAAAACCTGAAACTTCCTTACTTTTGGGTACACTTCTTCTGCTCCCCAAACCTCAATTTTATAAAAAAAAACTGTGAATGCAATCAAAAAAGCAAAAGTGCCAAAAGTCTTGTATTTTGGTTGGTTACTTATGGTTAAGGTTAGGGCTGGGTAGGAGTTAAGGGTGTCGTGACTGAATTGCACTGTTACTGAATACATTTTCAGATACTGTAGACCTGTTAATTATATAATATATGTTCAACTTTATTTTATTGAAGTGTTTTTGTGACATCTAGTATTGCTTTGACTTACAACTGATTTTTTTTCCCACTTCCAAAAAATATTGAGATATATATTGTATATCGCCATTCAGCTAAAATACATCGCGATGTGACTTTTTGTCCCAGCCCTAGCTTCCAGTGATCATCAAAACAAAAATAAATCAGGATAAAACAATGATTGTGCTGCATTTCATTTTGGAAAGATGTTCTGGTTTTGTCCCGATTTGTGTTAAAAATCCAGAGCACACCTTTCTAGTTCCTTTTTCTTTGTTTCTCAGTTGAATTAAGAAAATTAAAAATTAATTTTTTAACCTCAATAAATGCATATTTCCAAAGTGAATGAGTAATCATTTTAAATAATTGTGATTTCAATATCAACCGAAATAATCGTGGTTATAATTTTCACATAATCAAGCAGCCAAACTATATATGTGTTCAGACATTGCAGAGAAACACTGAACGGCTTTGTTTAAGACTATGTATGTAGTGTAGCTGATTGCATTGTGCTTAATTTGACTCACGTGAATAAGCTCCTGGTCACACTGTCCCCTCTCATAGGCAACACAGGCCAGGTGGGGGTCCCTCTTCTCACAGTACTTGCCCACCACTCGGCTGTCATAGTAGGGATTCTCCTTCAGAAAGCGTTCTGGATTGTTGTTGCTGTCAATGTAAATTTTAGCTAGAGCATTGTGCGTCGCAGGCTCTTCACAGCCCTCATGGATGCGAGCTTCCAGCCAGGGCAGCAGCAGTTTTAGCCTGGAAAGTACATTACAGCAAACGTATGAAGTATTATTTATTTCCTGCAACAGCCACAGCTTTCCACAAGAGGGCAGTGTCAAAATAATATAAATTGGGAATATGCAGCACATCCAGTTTGGATACATCTGAGACGAAAGAGATGTATACCAAGATGCAAATACTGCAGAATCCTCACTAGAGGTAACTGCACATACCGGTTTCTCTTTTCAACCTCAGCTACCAGTTCGTCGGTGGAGAACTGGCCCCTCACCACCATAATGAGGTTCTTGATAACATCCTCAGAGCAATCCACATCCAGCAGCCCTCCGATCACCACAGGCAGGCGACTGGGATTTACCTGGACCCAGTCAAACAAATAAACTGTGAATCTACCTATATGTCAAAATGATTAAACATCTAAAGAACTTTCAGTTTCTTTGTCTCTATGGGCAGCATTATAGCATTTAGCTTAAATGCATAAAAAAACCAGGTCAAAACTATAACAGGAATTAGCACATACCTTTTGCACATATATCTCAATGTATTTCTGCAGGCTGTTGCGGTAGAGGTAAAGTACCAGGTCATGAACAAAGTCAAAGCGGTCACACACGATTATCAAGGGGAGCTGGTCAGTAAGCTTTGCCTCCTGAAGAACAAAAAAAACAGAAAGTAATGTAAAATGAACTAGAATTATTTTGAACAAATCATTTATTTGAACATAATAGTGTCCTTAGTTTAGAACCAATCGGTATTTCAATCTTGTGTAAAACGGCAAATGTAATCAAATACTGTGAGTTTTTAATATACATTTAATGCAGAGATATTAAAATAAATAGTAAGTACTAGTTAACAAATGATATCTAGGGCTAAGCAATATGCCTCTGATAAATACACATAATTACTATTGCTTTACACATTTCTTCATTTAGACAGAGATCTTTACTCATTTTAGAACAGCACCACCACCCTGTGGCAGAGTATGGAAGCACCAGTCAGCTTACTGCGCTATCATGCAAACAGTTTTGCAAATGAGATGAAAGACAGGAAAATGAATGCCTATCACCTTTAGGAAGTTCTTCACACGCTCGGCATCATAACAGTTGCTCTCCCGACAGATCCGTTCCACCTCCTTGATTTGGCCAGTTTTGCATGCGGCTTGAATGTACTTGAAGTGAACATCTGGGTCTTGGCTGAAATTCACAATAGAGCCCAAGAAATAGAATAGCCCTGGAACACAATCAAGGGGCTCAAGTTTAGAGACAAGTTGCACAAAGGGTCTCATTTGTTGTGTGCCAATGTGGCACAGAATCTTCCTATCTCACTTATGACATAGCTGCATAAAAGTGCAGTGTGTTTTAATTCACATTACATGCGCATTCTCTCTCTCTCTCTCTCACACACACAATATATATACACATATATAGAGTGTGTGTGTGTGTGTGTTTGTCTGCGTATGTAATAAAGTGTGAATTAAAACACACTACCCTCAAAAAATATATAAAGGACTGGCAGAAGATCCGCTTAAATAAGTATTTTCTATACATTTATATATATTTATATTTTTATATATCCTTATCTATCCATCTATCAATCTATAGTTCATACATAATTTACATATATAAAATGCAACTAGGGTGGATAACCATACCCTCGAAGCTCTTAAAGGACTCAAAAAGGTCAGTGAGTGCCTGGGTGCCCAGCTGCTCATGGTACTTGGAGGCCACCTGGACGCAGATCTGCAGGTTCTGGCGGATATTGGCTGAGAGCATGGCCTTCAAACACTCGAGGGAATCTTCGACAGACAAGGAGCCAAAGTAGTTCACCAGCCACTAGAAAGAAGTGGGGGGGGTCATGAGCAGGGTGGGGCTGGCTGGCTGACATCAACATGGGCATGATGGTGGTTCTGCGCCCACCTCAGGGTTAAGCAGATGGGTGTGGACGACGGCTCGCTTGATGTCATACAGGTCGGTGTAATGCTCCAGGGCACGCTGCAGGAGCCCTGACTTTTCACACAGCTGAGCCACATGGGCACGGTCATAGTGTGTGAACATCTGGTTCCCGAGGATGGCATCAGCAACCTAAGTAACGCAAACATACACTTCCTCAATCAACAAGACTACATCAAAGGCAGCTTCAAGAAACACAGAGTCCTACTGCAGTTCACACTAGAAAACCTTTTGACAGGTCTCAGACATGCCAGAATAATGACTAGATACCTGTGGAGCATGCATCAGGTTCATCTCCAGAAGGCGGGTTTGCAGGGGTCCCTCAGTGGGACGGTTATTCTTCAGAGCATCCAGCAGGAAGGAGGTACACTGCTGGATTAGGTTGTATTCCATAAACACGTCCACTATCTGCAAGCATGAGGGTGGAACAGTTTTCTTATAGCACAGGTGTGGGTGAGCAACAAACATGAAGACCATCACTCTATTTCTTCATTCCTGGCACAGGATTTTATGAACGTTATGGTGGGAAGACCCTAGAAGAGCTGACCTGCGTGATATCAGCCAGGGGCTCCTCATCCTGCACCAGCATCTGAGAGAACTGCAGGCCTTGCTCTGGGCTGATACGCATCACGTTACGCAGCAGAAAGATCCAGTCAGGAGTGTACCCCACCTGTGTCAGCAAACAAACGGTGAAAATATATGAACTCCAGCATCCCTTCTCTGCAAATCCCCAAAATGGAACATTGGCTTTAAAGGGCTTTACTAATGCCAGAGGGAAAGAAAGCTAGCCGCACTAGAGCTAAAAACACAACTACTAAAATAACGGAGATGCATTGGATGATCAGCCATTTTCCGTAGTGGAGGACAAGGGACTTTGTTGTCATATTTATTTATAATTTTCATTAATAAATCTGACCCGCAAATCAATCTTTCGTTTACCACAGAATAAAAATGCACCAGCAAAGCTCAAAAAAGTAACTTTGAGATTCTTTCTTTTATTCCATTAATAGTGTGTAATTAAATTCCCAGGGTAATATTTGCAAAATATTTTCACTGAAGTTAAAAAAGGTTTGAATTTAGGTTATCAAAATAATCGATTAATCAAAGAGAACACTGACAGCAAATTAAAGATGCATCAAATGCATTTAATCATCCCCTCAAAAACTGTAATTGAATCTGAACAACTTGGGGCCAACAAATGGATTGCATTTATATAGCAGCTAAAATACCCTAATTGCTTCTTGGCTCAATAATTCCACAATTGTGTATTACAGTTTCCATTTTATCCTAGACCCCAGCTGAACTACTGTTTAAAATTTCAAAGCACACTACAGGTATATTTCACCTTTTTGGCATACAATACTATCTTCTGGAACTGTCCTGTCTCTGCGAAGCACTGGATCACTTTGTTTGGAACATTTGCTCTCAGGTAGACACTGAGGGCCAGAGTGGGATCCACAGATTTCACCAGATCTCCGAGCTCTTCTGAACACTCCAGCTACAGGGGCACACACAGAGAACAAAAGAGGATTTCAGTCTGCGGAAGTTCCATCTAAAGGGTACAATTACTTAAACAATTTTAACCAAACACCATAGTTAATCATTCATTTAACAGACTGATGCATTCCAATTAAGCATTCCTCTAACTGATGAATACTGATGGTATTTTAAAGAGAAATTTAGCCACAAGAGGCAATTACCAGGGTCCAAGTACTCTCAGATGTACATAACACCGTGGCATAAATTGCTCTCCATTTTATATAATCAGATGCATTTATTAAGGTGATGCATTTTTTTTTTGTAAAGCAAGGGATAAACCGACTTTCACAATTTTTTAAAAAAGAAGTAATTGTAAAAATAAGAGATAATCTAAAGAACACCAAAATTCGAAAGTACAGGATTTTTTGTGAAAACCAGACATTACTTTGAAAAGATACCTGGGGACAAGCAGCTATGAAATCAAGACTGAAAAATTCCTGAGGCAAAAGGTCTAGAGAATTATAAAAAATTTGTAATTTTGTAAAAACCATGTAAGCCTGTACTTCATAGGTTGATAAATGAAATGGGTCTCTAACAACCTTTGATCAGCATGGTCTGTAGATGGTCCACACTCAATTCTGTGAGAACTTGTAACATTATTGGTCATTTAACGAAGTGGGCTTTATCAATGTCAATTGAATCATATTGACCCAAGGAATTACACATTTTTAAAAAAATTTAAAAACAACTTCTGAGTCATGATCATAAATGTCTCAAAGTTGGCTCCTTGGTGTCAGTTTCACTGGATTTTATCATCTGAAAGCTTTTGTCATATATATGCAATCTGAACCTTTGTATTTTTCTCCGAAAAATTACATTGTTTTTTTCGTAAAAATTCATGTGATTTTTCCTTTTGTATTTATTCCCAATATATTTTTTTCCCCTTAAAAATGTGATTTTTTCTTTAAAGGTACAGCCTTTACAGGTTAGGGATCTGGGTTTATAGACCAGGCCATTGGAATGTGTTTGTGAAATAAAGGATTTTTTTATTCTGAAGTCATGCAGTGGAGTATCTTCTTAGAAACTGGACATCTTACTTAGAATGTCCTCCTAAATGGTCTTTTCAGATTTTGTATGTGTTACAAACATACAAGCCACTTAGTAATGAATGTTAAATTATGTTAAAGGTTTGTCGTATCCTTAAACAACTTTTAATCATGAGTCTGAATAGATCATTCTTCTCAAATTTTGTGCAAATTGGGCCAATGGTCAAGGAAGAGTTAATTTTCTAATTATATTTCCATACTATTCAAAGTGGGATATTCAAGATGGAAGACAAAGTATTTGAGATCCTTAGTTTCAACCATATAGGCACATTCAAATTACTATGGGAAATTGGCATATTTCCAGATTACTTTGGACTTATTAAAATTTCTTTAACAAAGCCTGAAGATGATCCTTTTGAAGTTATGTGTAAATTGACTATCTAGGATGAGTTTCTTTTAGAATTTTTTATTTTTTCAGTATCACAGGGAATCGAAGATCGCCTGAATGTGGTTTTTAATGCCATTAGACTGGGTTTGAATGAGAATTGGTATGGGAAATTTGATCGTATCTTGTATGGTTCTTCAGAAATAGCCAAAAATGAAAAACAATTTATTATAGCGCCACCTTATTGCTTCGACCACTAATTACCAGGAAAAGTGAATTCCTTACAACACGCCACAGCCCAGACAAATCTGGATGGCACCTTTGGCTGAATGAAATAATGAAAGAAGCTACATGTGAACTAAACATGAACACAAAAACTCCCTCACATCACCGATACCTTGTCCTCTTTCAGCCATTTCTCTAGAAGCTGCTTGCGGCCTTGCTGCAGAACAGGCCTACAAAGCTCCAGAGACTCAAATTTGTTGAGCTGGCCCTGGTCCAGTAAGATGCCAAAATACTGCAGCAAGGGGGACGTCTGGCCAGGCTGGGCTGGGACACTCTGGAAGCGACGGATGGTGTCAGGAGTCCGCAGGATACCCTGAAAAAAGAGACTGTGTCAGTCTTCCCTCACTGGGAAACACCACTGTTAGCCTGAATTAGCCTATGGCATGTCATAGAACACAAGATGAAATACTGTCTTATGGATTACAGCTGCATGCGACGTTTAGTTACCTTTGGTGCATTAGCTGCCACTTTTGCGGCCTCCGAGTAGCTTCCTCCTGCAAAGAGGTTGTTGAATTTGCGTGCGAAGAGCTCCTCAGCCCCGGCCAGGTTGTTGCGGACGGCCATGCGCAGGGCCAGGTCGGAGTTCTGTAGCACGTTGGTGATGTAGGGAATGATGTTCTCCTCCTCCACGCACACTGAAAGCACCTGCAAGTGCAAATAAGAGTGATAAATGCACACAGGTCCAAAATGGGATAGCTTCACTCAGCAAATAGACACGTTAACCAATGCTTGAAAAAAAAGGGGAAAAAAACAGAACTTCGAATAAGCTGGCAGTAGAACAAGCTAAAGGGGTACACAGTCCCAATACAGATATACTGCATATGAACAATAAGAGGGCTGGCAGTGCAAATGCAACCCAAGGCTCTGTGTGTGTGGAGCTGGCATGCATCCCCGTGTTTCTGTGGGTTTTCGACCACAGTCCAAAAACAAGCGGTTACGTGAGTTGGTGTCTCTGATGTCCTCTTTGCATGTAAGCCTGTGTCCTGCGACAGCCTGGCATCCTGTCCAAAGTGTCACTTGCCTTGTGCCCTATGCTACCTGGAATAGGTTCTAGACACACCGTGACCCTGTAAAGGATCAGCAGTTATGGAAATAAATGGAGAGATTGATGAAGAAGATTTTTAAAACATCTAGACAAGCAGCTATGGGAGTACTGCAGTACACCACAAGCCACAGACAAAGCCACTCGAGGCTAAACAAAAGTCTCAAAGTCTAAGAGGATTAGGCTTAATTGTGCTTCCCCAGATCTATCACAAGCAGGCCCAGTAAGGGGTGTTTCCACTATAAATATGCTAAGGATGTGGCACTAGGGAGATTTCACACACAAGGACACTGGCATATCTTTTCCCATTTTGCACTATTATTCAGCCAGAGGGGAAGCCTGCAGTGAAAATGTTACTGATCAGAATAACAAAGTGAAGACAAATACTGGGGTAAAGTTTAAGGAAACACTGAGAAATATTCTGCAGAGCCAGACTATCACTAACTATACTGACTTAGCCAACAAGAGTCATTGAGTTAGAGGCTGGAAGTATTAAGGGTGATCTCTTGCTTGGAGTAACATGTAGAGTCCATCAAATAGGTCTATATCCCATTTCAGCTGCACTAAATATTTGATGGACATCAGTGGTTCACGGAAGAATTATTTATTACTGGTCAAGATCAGGTGTCCATAAATGAGAGGAGAGACTGCAAGAGCCTTCCTGCTTGTTTACTCGACTAATCACACTCTTCTATTTCAATGGAAAATTACCACCAAGTTTACAATTTTTTCCTTGCAAAACCCATAAATTATTAAAAAAATCTTGTATTCAATTTCTCCCAGTTTACCTGATCTAAAGATACCAATAACAGGAATTAAAAACAAAGTATTGTAGTTATAAATGTGTTGACATGCAATTTTGCAAACAATGAACTGCTAAATGTATAAAATATGATGAGGACACCATAATGCCTAGTTAGCATCCAGCTAGAAGCATGATAGTAATCACCAAAGATGTAAGGTGTTAAAAGTGCAACAAGGTAGCCCCCAAAATAGTACTGAAGAGTACATTCATGAGTTCTGGAGCTTGTCTGCCAACATCAGCCAGTAGCCAAGTCAACAGCCAACCTTCTGCATAATGCAAAAGAGTTTCCATACCTGGAGTGCAGTAAACAAACGGTGTTGCACAATGGATGCTGTGACGGACAATCACACATTCAGTCGCAATAAAATGAAAACTAATGTAGCAGAAAGATTTGATTTGCCATTAAAAGTCCAGTATAGGAAATGTATTTCAGCTACTATCCATAACCTAGCAGCTGTGTAACCTGTGACTAATCCTAGGCTTACAGCCACACCGCTGCCTTAGAGATGTTGCATCCTGCACAACATGGGTGGTCTGTCAACACAAGGAGCGGAAAATGATACCTGTCCCTTCCTGTTGACTCCAATGATGCCAGCAGTGGCTTCATGGGAAGCTGTGACGAAAATGGTCTCCCCACTGATCCTGTTCATGTAGATACAGGTACCCGTCTCCAGGTCATACAGATGGATGTAACCGTATTTGGTGATGAGAAAGACAACATCCTGCTTGGAACTTATCTAGAGAGATTCAGAGGTGTGAAGTGGGAGAAACATTACATTACATTTATTTATTTAGCAGAAGTTTTTATGCAAAGTGACATACAACTGGGGGAGCGAGGTCAGCCGGTCCTTGGAAGAATTGGGGTTAAGTGTCTCGCTCAAGGGTGAAATCACTCTGCTGACCAAGGAATTTGAGCCACTGAGTCTCACATTACCCCAAAAACATGGACATTACATTGTGAGGTCTTAAATGGGAAAGGAGAGAAAAAAGAATTTGTAATCCTCGTTCAGGATATTTTCCTGGAATGGTAATGCTCAGTGGGATTCAGGATATCATCTCGCAAATCACGTCAGCAGCTGAAGTAGTTTAGAGTTTATCTGTAGGACAAATATACCGATCTGTGAGATGGAGATGTGAAGCCCATGAGAGACTGACCGAGTGCAAAACTAAGGTGCAAAATCAGAGTGTTCAGCATGCAACATGAAAGAGCTTTGGTTAGATACAAGGAGACCTGCAATACCTGCATGGCAACAGGGAAGTCGTTCTGGGCCTCAGGAGGGAAAAACACATCCACAGCTTTCTTCGGAAAAGGCTGGTTCCCTGTCGGTGGCGTTCCCACTTCAATAATATGTAACTAAGCAAAAATAAAGGTACAAAATGTCTGACCATCTAACTGAAATGTTCACTATTAGTTAATTATTTTCAACAGGTATCAGCATCTAGATCACACACGCACAAAAATCCTGGCTTTTCTTCCTTGTTCGTGGATCATCACATATATTATAGCTTTAATATAACTGGCAAAGAAAATCAAGATCATTTCCAGGATCGTTTCCCCCAGAGGCCCCCCACTGTCCCATTCCCCTCATGATCATACCTTCCCCCCAGCTTGACCTCGAACAGCAAAGCAGAAGAGGGTGGATTCCTCTGCATTGCCCTCCATTTTAAACTGAGCAAAGCTAGCAGCATGGCCCTCTATTGGTTGGGAGACCTTCCTGTCCACAGAGTACAACTGCATGGCACCAACGACACGGTTTTGCTAAAAAGCAAAAGGAACTCATTAAATTCATTAAATAAAATGGTTTTTATTCATTATAAAAACCATAGGAGACAGACAGACCTGTATATATGGCAGCATTATGAGATGGAGCTGCTTTTCAAGAGAAGTTGTGATGAATGTTTTCAGCTTGGTGTTTGTGTTTCATACACTGAATAATGTTATAATGTATTGATTGATAAATCTTCCATTTTGACTGAATACATACTTGCCACAAAAATGCTTTGCCACACTCTAAAAGGAGATCACAGCCCACTATACCTGTGCAGAAATGCCAATCAAAAGCAGCCACTTCTGCTTGGCATCGGTGCGATAGTTGATGATCTGACAGCCTGCCAGACTGGAATGCCGGTCAAAAACTTTGAGTGGTTGTGACTCGCCCTCCATGCCCCAGTGGTAGACTGCGTTGTCTGTGACTAGCGCCACTGTGTTGAGGGAGATCCACTTCCAAAAGGTGACATCTTCAGTCATGGTGTGGGCCTTCATCTTGCTCTTCATTTCGATGTTGAAGATCTGAAGGGTTTTTGCCGCTGTGAATAGCACGAAAGCAAGAGTTAAAAAAACAGATTGGAAAAACAGTCATTTACTTTTTTTCCACAGGGAATCTTGTTTCACAGTGCATTAGGCAAGATAAAGACAAAGACCTTAGAAGTAAGAAGAAAAATGCAGAAAACACCAGCACAGGATCATAGAAAATCCCTGCCATTGTACAAGGTGGATTTTTTGCTATGTTCAATCACTATAGAGGAAAGAGACCATAACATCACCATATAAACATTATACATTTATTAAGTAAGTATAGAAACCGATACGGTAATAATGATAAACATCAGTGACTTCTGTGATCGTCTCCAAGATCTTGTAGGAGAACTGGCTGCTGCACATTATCTCATTAGAGAGGATGAATTAAAATACAATTATCCTTACCACAAGTTTGACCTTAGGACAAATCTGGCCAATTTATCAATTATAAAGATGAGAAATTTGTGCTACCACTTCCAACACAAACATAACCTTAATTCACAATTGCAGCAAAATGCAATGAAATAAACTCATCCAGAACCAGCAGGAAAGTGCAAACGTGGTATTACACAAAGCTCACAGATTGTACCAAGAGCTTAAACCCCACACACAGGCAAAAACATGCAATGCCCACGCTGATAAGGATTAAATGCATACCAGTCTTTTAAAACCTAGAGAGATTCATATCAAAATAATAAAAAGAAAACACTAATACATATTTTCAATGTCTTGACAAAGAGATGATAATCACGGGTAAGTCAGTAAATTTAAGCTTGGCAGGAAATCTCAGGCTTGAAGGCTGGCAGTCTGCAGATGGCAAGCTGAATGAACGGACAGAGAGACGGATCAGTGGTAGGGTAAGGCACCACTGGTTGACCACAGAGAATTAAATGAGAGCAACACATATAACGAAAGCAAGATATCCAGGCACACACAAGTACACAACTGGAAGTCAGGAAAAAAAAACTATATTTGCTACAATTTACAATGGGAGGGGAAAAAAGGTTTGCTGTATGAAGCTTGGTGGCCACACATGGAGAAAGAGTGAGACAAAGAGAAAACTGACAGGACTCAAGAAATTAAGCTTACAATTATATATAAACAACATAACAAAAAGCAGGCTTCAAATCCCACCACAAGAGAGCTAATAATACTGGAATCACTCAGTTACCCACTGAGGGCCAACAGAGAGGACTACAGAAGCACTAAGATTTAGACAGCTTAGATGGCACTCAAACAGCAGACATGCCAGAGTAGAAAAGAACAAAAAAAGGTACAAAATAAAAAACAGTATAGATACCAGCTACATTTTTTAGTTTCTGGAAATCCAGAAAGTTAACTGGTGTTTTTTCCTTGAGAAATATCTGCATGCCATTCAGAAAAGCAGTAAATATGATCACAATTGTTTTGCTTTATGGCTGAATAAGTACAGAACACAGGACTAAATATATGATACTTTTATGCTGTTAAAGCATGCAGGTGAATTTAAACTGCTTTCACAATCCTGAATGCCTTCAGTCGCCAGCCGCATCATAACACATGACCGGCTTCTTTTACCTAATGAAAAGTGACACCTTGTTTCAATTGCTAAATTATTCACACAATATCAGTACAATAAAAAGGAAGAGCACCAGAAACAACAAGACTGAAAAAACAAAACCAACTTAAACTCATTCCATTCCTATTAAAAAAAATATGGCAAATCACTTTGTTCAAGTTTGTCAAAGTTACTTCCTGCTGAGTTACCATATTTAAATGGGCCTAAACACTGCTACAGCTGCAAAAAAACTGCAATGAGGTAGAGCAAGTAAAGCACATTCCCATCAACTGTAATGTATGCCATACTGTATATCATATGCTAATAGAGGAGAGTGATGGTTTGGGCCACATATGGTGACATCAAATACCCAAGAAGGAAGCCCAGCTATATTCTAATTTTACAACTATTTAATCAACCATTTGATTAAAACTGAATCCTTACGAGTGCCTTGCCGTAAATGAACAAACCAGTATTTTATCTGAAAACAGCCATTAGAGATTACCCAGAATACTGGCCTGTGTGATTGTGCTGTTGGGGCTACTGTTTGTGAAAACAATAGAATGGCCTCACATGAATTGAGTCATGCATTGAAGTGCCAAGAACATGACAGAAGATCACACTGGTTCAAGGGGAAATAGGTTCTCAAAACAGCTAACATTCATACAGTCAAGATTTTCATAGCTGCTGGAGGAACATATTTACCAACTCTGACAAGATTTAACACAGGTAGCCCTCTATTAGACTGCCTTCTAATTAAATTGGCCTTCAGAATCAGAATCGCGTTTATTGGCCAAGTATGTGAGTGAACACATACAAGGAATTTGATTCCGGTCGATGGTGTCTCTCAAGCACAACAGTATAAAAACAACAAGAATATGTAAAGTTTGTTGAGCCCTTGATCGAATCATGCACCATCAATTACATAAAACCCAAATATAATTAAAATAGTACATCAACTTAATTAGAAAAAAACTAAACTGTGTTTAAAAAAAAATTAAACTGTGTTTAAAGAGTTATTCCATTAAATTTTTCATGATAACAGGTACTTTTTAATGAGTGAGTCATTAACATACACATGCATTCACCCAATTGAGGCTTATCAGTCAATAGCACAGTGGCAAGAAAAAGTCTGAATAGATGGAAAGAATGCCAGGACTATGATGGATAATCCTGGTTTGCATGATATTAGTATCCAAAGATGGCGCTAAATATATTTGTAGCAATCAAAGTGTATATAAAGCTATCAAGGTAATTTTATTAACTCTTCATGTTAGGTATCAAAGTCAAACTAAAAACACACCAGGGCACCTCCTGGAATTAAAACCTTCAAATCACACACACACACACACACACACACACACACACACAGACACAGACACACACCTGTACTCCTATCTTTGTGGGGACCATCCATTCATTTCAATGGGCAAAACCCTAATCCCAACAATGACAACCTTAACCCCTACCCAGCCCTAACTTTAACCATAAGTAACCAAACAAAATACAAATCTTTTTGGATTTTTAATTTTTTGATTGCAGTCCCAGATTTTTATTAAATTGAAATCTCCCTTGTGAGGACTGAAAAAAAATGGTCCCTACAATTTCAAAACAACAGGTTTTTATCACATTGTGGGGACAAAATGGCTCCACAATGTAATGTACATCTGACCCACATGCACGCACGCATGCACACACACACACACAAACACATACATTATCCAAAAAGTGTTATCTCAAACACCATTCAGGACAAGATTGTAACTTCCACAATTTGTGAAAAGTAAATGTTAACTCACCGTCTGCATACATAAGAAAGCCATAAAAACAAAAACAAACAAAAAAGAAATAAATTGTCATGGTACAATTTTAAAACATATATTCATAATATTCCTAATATTAAAAAAAAAAAAAAAAACATAGGAATGTGATAGCCCGACACACAACGACTTAGAAGTAAAAAATTAGGATAAATATCAATTACATGAAATAAAACGCTGTGCAATAATTTAACAAATGCTGATACATCCATCTAAAGCATGACTCAACTTCTGAACCTTGTATTATTCTGGAAATTTGAAAATTAAAAGAAAAAAAAAATCACAAAACCAACTGTACAAAACTGATAAGATCAGGGGTTACATAAGGAGAAGAATATAACTCTCCTTTTCTTCTGTGCTGCCTCTCCTACCTTTCAGGGCGATGACTTTGCTGGCGGGGTTCATAATGGCGCTATCTGCAGAGATTGGCCTGCGAATAGGGTTGTTTGGGTCGTTCATGTCAATAATCACCACCTGTGCTTGCTCGCCAACCTTCTCCCGGATGCAGATGAACTTGTCTGACTCCATGGTCAGAGTGCTGAATCCAATGTTGGCTGGATTTATACCCAGATTTTGGAGCTGCGAGGAAAACAATAAATATTGTAACATAAGAAATGGAAGATCCCAAATTTGCAGAGCTGATAAGCGAGCGGAAAGCCGCTTCCTAAAACATTTAAATTTAAGCAATGTCATAAGCAACGGCATAACCGCTGAAACCCAGCACACAAAAGTAGGCGCTACTGTGAAGCTCCTCTGAATCATGAAAGAAACACAAAAAGGTTGCTCAGTTAATGAAGAAGCATTCAAAGACAAATTAAAAGAATCATAACGAACAGCAGTGCAACCATTCACACAGAGGTAATCTTAACATTATACTGACTGGGGAAATCTGGGCGCGCACACCACCAAGAATCAAACTATTTCGGTGTAACTGTGACTATAAGTAAATGAACTCTAAATATACTGGAGGGAATTTACTTAAAATGTAAAACCTACACTGCCCTTTTCCTTTCCTATATATTCATGCAAATCTGTACTATTGCAATATTAAAACACACTTGCCCCATATATCTTATTTAAAATGTTTCAGAAACAAGATACATAGCCATATAATGCATGAAATTAAAATAGAGTGAATAATACAACTCCAGTAGACCATCATACAATTGTACCAGAAACATGTGCATCATGCTGCATACTGTACCACTGCCAACAATTCACACCCGTAGTGCATACTGTGTACAGTCGACTTTTTACAATTTTTGCATTTTTAGGAATGCATTAATAACAGTGATAAAGTACTAATACCAGGCATTAAAACTGTGCGGTGTCTAAATAGAAAGTGCCATGTGGTTAAACTGCCTGTCAGAAATTGGAAGGCAGGGAACCCAGAGGAACCCCAATAAAAACATTGAGATTACACATAGACAGGGGGGAGCACCCAAAGCTGAAACCAACAACCATTAGGACATACTGCTAGCATCTTCCAAGCTGAAAATGTATGAGAAAAAATGTGCCAATGGGAAAAACTTTGGACAAATATATTCCAGAGCTTCAGGTATGACATGCATCATGTATAAGAATGTTCTGCCAAATAGCTAAAAAGACAAATTAAATGGAATATAAATTTGCTTTATTTGTTGTTGGCCATGAAGGGTTAACGGTAATTAAGTAAACACACACATAATTTATCTGATACTTTTATCCAACAAAAGTTCACTCATGCCCCTGAACACTACATAAGTTGCTTCCCCCATAAGGACAAATTCTTTAAGGTATACCGTTTGGAGACTTTTATGAGGTTCTTTATATATTTTCAAGTCTGCTGCACACTATATTTGCAATGTGAAATATTTAAGCATGCATCGCTGCTCAGCATAGCAAATATATTTAACTAGAAAAAAAGCTTGGATGACATCTATGATGAAGAAGTCAGACTAATACATGCATTATTAATAAGTAGCTTTCAATGACCCAGAAAAAATAATTAGGAACACCTGTCCATCAGCTGTGACCTATGGTCCTAGAGGGCCACAGGAATTACATTAGATCACATTCAACTTTATGGTTACTGTGCTGAATACAGTGACAGAGTCAATGAAATACAGGGAGCCAGCAATCAGACCCTTATAATCTTACAACCCCCACAAGCATTGCTATGGGCTACTCATATTTGTTTACAATTCTAGGGGAATTTACCTGCTTTTATACATCCCAGCCACAACAGGATATGCTCAGATAATGTACTTTAACAAATGGACTGTTTCTTCCATCCATCCATCTTGTATACCCGCTTGTCCTATGCAAGGTCGCAGGGGCTCCAGAGCAAATCCCAGAAGCTACCGACAGAAGGCAGGGAATAACCCAGGATGGGGTACCAACCCATTGAGGGCACACACACACACACACACAAAGTCCCATTAACACACACATTCACACCTATCGATAATATGGCAACTTCATAAAATTGTTCTTTTCTTTGTATTAAGTATTCCCTTTTGAGCACAATCCAGGGGGCAACTACCCAGAGTGTATGGATGTACAACTTTGCATGGTTAAGTAAACCTACGTTTCTATATTAGAAATGGTCATAAGATGCTAATGTTTTACGTGTTAGAAATTAGACTTTTATTCATTGATTTCATGCGTGTACTATCTGATAGTAATAACAGCATTATACACTCGGGAATTTCTTAAAGAATATAGGCCAGCAAGAATAACTTTCCGGGTTAAAAAACATCAAAGAGCGTTTTGGTTTCGTATTAATAAACTAAGAGGATACGGTATGGCGTAGACACAGACAAAATCTAATATAATCAAGCCAGATTTCTAAAAATAACCATACTTAAGCCTTAAGCGCAGCATTATAAAAATATAATAAAGCGGCCTTGCTGACGGTGACTTTGACAGCGAAAGCATCTTCCCCCTTCGCCAGCTGAGCATCAGCTTACCTTCGTATTTACCTGAGACCTCGCATCACGTTCAATTAAAGTGGCATTTAAACGATTAAATCAGCCAAATAGCTATTTTATTAGTAACTCACTAATTCGATATCCACAATCCTGGCTATTTAATAACTAGTTAAGCCTAAAAAAATGCAAAATCCAGTTCCGATCTTTTAGCCCCTAACACATGAGACATGACACGAACATATAACACTGGAAATGATGTTTATAGTTCAGCTGTCGAGCTGATCTGTTCCAGCATCATAGCAACGGTGATGCTGGGCGAGCGACCCGAGTTGCCAGCTAACCCGCCGGCTGCTGTTAAACAAATAAGGCCGGGAGGGAGGTCATTCATTTACAGCAATGAACCAGCTTCCTCGTACCGATGGGCTTTTTACCAAAAACCCTCCCCATTATGTCCATTTTCCTCCCCATGATACCTGCAGGTGCTCCTGGAATCGGATAGGCAGGATCTGAGCCATGATGGTTCCTCTCTCCTCCTTGTCCCAGTTCTCCTAGATAAGCGCTACCGCTTCGTTTTTCGTCAGATGGGATCCAAGAAGCTAAAGAAGCAAGAGGGTATAAAGAATGGAAGGTGGGGGGTTCAAATCTGGTTAACGTGGCGGAAAAAAATATCTCGCTGACTGGCGCGCTTAACTCCCCGCAGGTTGATGTTTCCCCTGAATGAAGATCAGCGGCCCCACCACTGAACTCCCAAAGCCCGCAATGGCGGCGGAGACACCGTAGAAGGGTACAATGCGGAAAGAGCTCCGGCCCTCCGAGGCGGCGGAGGGATACGGCTCCCTTAACGGCGCCTGCACCAAGTCAGAGGACGCATATAGGTGCAGTTAGTAATGCCCTTCTGTCACGACCAACAGATTTTGGAAATATTTGAAATTGAATAATAGTGAATTAATCTGAAAGAACGTATGCTGACCCCAAGTGCGACCGAAGCTTGTTCAAATTTATTGCGATTTATAATTTAGTATAACTTTTAGGCTGGATGTAACCCTAATTTGAAATTCGACTGGTCAGTCCCTATAAGGGACACGATATTCCTGGGACTATTTCTTTGCTATTCGTGGTGGTATATTGACGTCAGTGCTTGTTTGACAGTTTGAGGCATGATGCGGGACTTGCCGCGGAGATGCTGCTTAGAGCATCGCACTATTATTGGGACCTGATTGAAGACAGCTTCAAATTTTATAAGCTTTTGTAATCAGAAATTAAATTTTACTAGCTATATATTTTGTTATATGTTTTGTACATTTTGTTTGCCTCCTAGTGTTATAACAATTTTCATGTTGTTTTTGTGAACGTACTCCTTTGTCACCCTTTGCAAACAGGTTTCTGTCTCAACTTACACACTTAAGCCTAGTTCATCTACACTTTCCGCGTGCGCTTACGGTCCGCGCACAATTGTGCGCGCGGAATCTCGTGTGAAAAAACATTTCTGACAATATACAACAGGGTTCCCCAGTTGCCAATCTGCAACAGTTTGCAGATTTCCCTGGTCAAACACACCTACCAAACCCGACAATTAGCTGATGAGCTGAATAAGGTAGCCTATATTTAAGGAGGGAAATCTGCAAACTGTGTTGCAGGCTGGCCCTCCAAGACCAGAATTGGGGAACCCTGATATACAACATAAAAGCACTTAAAGTCACATAAGTAAAAACAATAAGGTAAAAATATATTGCACAAAGTGAAATTGGATTATTATTGCTACATTAATACAACGGGGTGTGTTATCTGTATATTACTGTAAGTAACATGAATTAATGAAAATGTACCGTTCTGGGGAAGAAGCTGTTCTTCAGTCTGTTCAGGGACTGGGCCCTGGGTGGGTTAGGTCCTTTCTGATGTTGTTAGCCGTCTTGCACGGGTGGCTAGCATGCACAATTTCAATTTCTAAACCTCAGCTCTTATGATTTTCTGAGCAGTTCTTGCCACCCGGGCCAAGTCCTTTCTGTCTTCAGAGGTGCAGCTGGCGCACCGCACCGTGGAAGAGGATGCTCTCTATGATGCTGCAATAAAAGTTGACCAGGAGCTGTGGGGGGAGTCCAGTTTGTTTGAGTTTCTTTAAGAAGAATAGCCTCTGTTGAGCTTCCTTCACAAGGTGGGAAGTTTTAAAGGACCACAAAAAGTCATCTGTTATGTGAACTCCCAAGAGTTCCCAGGTCGTCTGTTATGTGTTCATCCTCTTCACCATTTAAATGGAGAGGGGAATGGGTGGTCTTCCTGGGTCTCCGACATCCAAAATGATCTCCATGGTTTTAGTGGTGTTCAGGACCAGATCGTTGCATGTACATGCACCACTCAGCCAGATGTTGGACCTCCTCCCTGTACCACAGGCATTAGTCCCATTATAGTAATGTCATCAGTGAACTTCACTACATCGTTAGACGAGTGTGTGGGGGTGCAAATCATGGGTGTATTACGACAAACACAAATACAATAAGTATAGTCAAATGGGTAGATTTTTATGTAATCTTTTAAGTCTTTGAAACTTGTAACTAGGCTTGGGTGGTATTGAGGTATTACAGCATACCTCAGTATTTTGAAATACACCCCCCCACACACCCTGTGCACAACCAAACGTGAAGTATGAATTGGCTTTTACTTTACTTTTCCATGTGCACTTCAGTCTGTGCACAGGGTGAATTTTGAATTGTGTGTAACCCAGATTTTTACATCCAACAGACATTATGAGCCTCAGTGCATGTAGACTGCACATATGCAAGGAAATTGATGATATGTTTCCAGTAGGTGGCAGCACTGACTTTCACAGAGTAGAGGTCACCCAACAGAGAGTAGAGTAAGAATAATTGTTGTTATTGTTGTTATTGTAGTAGTAGTTAGCAATTCATTCCATCCGTTAGCTTTAGTGCATGGTGAAGTGTGTGTTTATAAATACAGAACATTTTATTGTATCTTATATACAACTAGCATTCATCATTTTTTTAATGAATGACTTTTTAGATTCCAATATACAGTATTTGTTGTGTAGAGTCTAAATTACAGGTGTACACACCCACATATAATATGTACAAAAAGGCCTGTAAGTTTCTCACACACAGTATCATCATGGCATATTTAGCTTTGTTAGAGGACATTGTGTGCAGCCAAATACTAAGGGAGCAAGTATTTAGAGATCATAATGATTAGTTTTCCAAGTGATTTGTGGCTTATCAGTCATTTTATAACAACAAGAGTGATGATTTGGCCCTGGTCCTTGAACAACCTACATTACGAAATCATGCTATTCCTGTCCATCTTTGACAGCACATGGACTTTTAGTGACAGGAGCATACCAACTAGAACTGGCTGACCAATCAGGGATTTCCCAGCCATTCACCCCCCCAGTAAACAGACCTTTGTATTTAAATTATTTAAGCTGTGTCCCCCAGTCTGAAACTCACTATGCCATTGATCCCAGCCCATTATTCTTTAAGTTATGGCTGGTATTAACCAACTGTCAAGACAGAATATGAAGCTTCCTTATTGCAGATGTACAGCCAAACATCACAATGCAATTTGCAACAATGTCTGGCTTTCCTAATGTCAGTGTTATTGATTGCATACACATTGCGATAAAAGCTCCATCAGTGAATAAAGCTGCTTTTGTGAACAGAAAACAGTTTCAATCCATCAACGTGCAACTCATCTGTGACTTCAATACTAAGAAACTACAATGTAGGACATTTTTATATATGAGAGGTATGCCTTTTTTTACATACACTATATGTATTTACATACCAGTATTTCGACAAACGTCTCTCTCATTGAATTCCGTTGTCATTCAGACCCTTTGCCACAGTTATATAAAAGCAAGCACTTAACCATGCAGTCAGGCTTACAAATTTTTGTGAAAGGAGTTGTTTTGAAGATCTCAGTTAATTCAAGCATGGTACTGTCATAGGATGCCACCTTTGCAATAAGTCAGTTCATGAAATTTCTTCTTTGTTAGATATTCCATGGTCAACTGTAAGTGGTATTATTGTAACGTGGAAGTGTTTAGGAACAGAAACGCAGCCACGAAGTAACAGACCACATAAAGTAACAGAGTGCTGAGGCATATAGTGCATAGAGGTCCCAACGCTCTGTTAACTCAATAATTGCAGAGATCCAAACTTCCTCTGGCATTAACCCCAGCACAGACACTGTGCTCTGGGAGCTTCATGCAATGGGCTTCCATGGTTGCATGCAAGTGTCGAATGGAGTGGTGTAAAGCACAACACCACTGGACTCAGGGGTACTGGTCACGACACAGAACATGTTACCAATCATACTTGTCTGTCTGACAGTCTGTCGGATGAGTCTGGGTTTGGCAGATACCAAAAAAACGCTACCTGCCTGACTGCATTGTGCCAACTGTAAAGTTTGCTGGAGGAGGGATTATGGTATGGGGTTGTTTTTCAGGGGGTGTGCTAGGCCCCTTAGTTACAACTAGGGGTGGAGCCGAACCCGAATACGGTATTCGGAAAGGCACAAATAACGTGTTTTTTACGAATACTTATTTCGAAC
>JAODKC010000039.1:16846727-16863371 GCA_026777985.1 Mormyrops attenuatus | reverse complement strand
CTTGTACCTTTAATTCAATGTAAAATAAAGTTGTCCTCCGGAGAGGGGGGGTGGTGGCGGGCAGTTAAAAAAAAAAATAAAAAAAAAAAAAAAAAAGGGCAAGCGCCTGGTGGCCAGACGTAGCCCAAAAAAATCACATGGGTCTGCCCTCCTGTGGGCCCACCACCTGCAAGGAGAGCCATGGGGGTCGGGTGCAATGTAGATCGGGTGGTAGTCAAAGGCAGGGACCTTGGCAAACCGATCATCAGTGGGCAAAACTAGCTCTAGGCACATGGAACGTAACCTCTGTGATGGGAAAGGAGCCCAAGTTGGTGCAAGATAGAGAGATACCAACAAGATACAGTTGGGCTCACCTCAACGCATGGCTCAAACTCTGGAACAAAACTCCTGGAGAGGGGCTGGACTCTATATTCCACCCTGAAGTTGCCCATAGTGAAAGGTTCCAGGTGGGGGGAGCTATTCATAGCCCCCCAGTACAGTGCCAGTATGTTGGAATTTACCCCAGTGGATGAGAGGGTCGCCTCCATTCAACTTCTTATTGGGGAATGGGCTCTGATGGTGGTCTGTGCATACGGCAGTTCTTGGAAGCTTTGAAGGGGGTGCTGGAAGGTGCCCCTTTGTGAACTCCACTATACTGCTGAGGGACTTTAGTGCTCACGTGGTTAATGACAGCGAAACCTGGAAGAGTGTGATTGGGAGAAATGGCCTGCCTGATAGTAATCCAAGCGTTGATCTGTTATTGGACTTCGGTGCTAATCATGGCTTGTCCATAATGAACACCATGTTTGAGCATAAGGGTGTTCATAAGTGCACCTGGCACCAGAGCACCCAAGGATACAGTTCATTGCTTGATTTTGTAATCGTGTCGTTGGATCTGCGTCCATAGGTTTTGGACACTTGGGTGAACAGAGGAGCAGAGCTGCCAAATAATTACCACCTGGTGGTGAGATCCGACGGTGGGAGAAGATGCCAGATAGACCTGGTAGACAGAAATGCAAATTGAGGGTGGGCTGGGAGATTCTGGCGGAGGCCCTGGGAGATCTTCAACTTGCACCTCCAACAGAACTTGGAGGGAGGCAGGGGACATGGAGCCTGAATGGGTCATGTTTTGGGACTCCACAGATGAGGCGGCATTGTGGAGCTGTGGCTGTAAGGTGGCTGGTGCCAGTCGCAGAAGCAATCCCTGAACCCAGTGGTGGACACCAGCGATAAAGGGAGCTGTTAAGCTAAAGAAGCAGGCCTTCCAAGCTTGGTTGGCTTGTGGGACTCCTGAAGCAGAGACAAATAGTGGCATGCCAAGTGGGAAGCGCCTCTGGCAGTTGCTGAAGCAAAAACTCTGGTGTAGGAGAAGTTTGGTGAGGTTATGGAAAAAGGCATTTGGTTGGCCTCGTTCGGGAAAACTGTCAGGTGACTCAGGAGGGGGAAGCAGGGCTTCACCAAAGCTATTTACAGCAGGGATGGAGAACTGTTGACCTCGACTGGGGATATAGTCAGGCGGTGGAAGGAATATTTTGAGGATTTCCTAAATACCACTGATACGCCTTCCTCAGAGGAAGGAGAGCCAGAAGATTCTGGGGGGGGGGAACTTGCCCATCTCTGGGGCTGAGGTCACTGAAGTAGTCAAACAACTATTCAGGAAACTGTACCATTCTGTTTTGGTGAATTGGAGCTGAGCCAGAAGGCAAAGCTCTCAATTTACAGGTCAATCTACGTTTCCACCCTCACCTGTGGTCATGACCTCTGGGTAGTGACTGAAAGAATGAGATCGCGGATACAAGTGTCCAAAATGAGTTAACACAGGATGTCTGAGCTCAGCTTTAGAGATGTTCGGGAGGGGCTCAAAGAAGAGCTGCTGCTGAAGAGCATCTGTCTAGGATGCCTCCTGGATGGCTCCCTGGGGTGTTTCAAGCATGTCCAACCAGGAGAAGGCCCAGGGGTAGACCCAGGACACACTAGATAGATAGGAAATTGGACTACTCCACATTAGTTGTATGTTGGGGGAATAGTGGAGTTTTAACTGTTAACCCTGATGATGCATCACTGCTCTCTCGGTTAGAAGACTGTCTATTAGATATCTGGTGCTGGATGGCAAAAAAAATTCCTTATGTTAAACAGAGGAAAAAATCTAAGTACTAGTAATTGGTCCCAAGGCTGCACGAAATAAGTTTCACCACCTCAACATTGGTTGCCTTCTATCCATCCATCATCCTCCGCTTATCCAAGGTCGGGTCGCGGGGGCAGCAGTCTTAGCAGGGAAACCCAGATTTCCCTCTCCCCGGCCACTTCACCCAGCTCCTCCGGGGGAATCCCGAGGCGTTCCCAAGCCAGCTGAGAAACATAGTCCCTCCAGTGTGTCCTGGGTCTTCTCCGGGGTCTACTCCTCCCAGTGGGACATGCCCGGAACACCTCTCCAGGGAGGCGTCCAGGAGGCATCCTTAACAGATGCCTGAGCCACCTCATCTGGCTCCTCTCAATGCGGAGGAGCAGCGGCTCTACTCCGAGTCCCTCCCGAATGACCGAGCTCCTCACCCTATCTCTAAGGGAGAGCCCAGCCACCCTGCGGAGGAAACTCATTTCGGCCGCTTGCACTCATGATCTCGTTCTTTCGGTCACTACCCATAGCTCGTGACCATAGGTGAGGGTAGGAACATAGATCGACCGGTAAAGTGAGAGCCTTGCCTTTTGGCTAAGCTCTTTCTTCACCATGGTTGCCTTCCTGGGTCCCTCACATCATGCGTTTCAATTTTGGGGCAATTCAACTTAAAATTAAATCATTTCCATTTCGTCACCAAACAACACTAACATATAGTAAATGCAGCAATGAGTTAATAAATACACAGTCAATACAGAGTAGAAATAAGGTACGTAGAGTGTAGTTTCACTTACCAGAATCATTTCAGTCATGTGTCGCTTAATGACAGGGAGAGGTTCTCAGAAATGAGTCGTTAGGTGATTTCGTTGTTGTGCGAACATCATAAAGTGTACTTACACAAACCTATATGGATTGCATTTATATAGCGCGTTTTCCACTCCTTCGAGCACAAAGCGCTTTACAATTTTGCTTCTCATTCACCCATTCTCACACACATTCATACACCGGTGGCGGAGGCTGCCATGGAAGGCGCCAACCTGCTCACCAGGAGCAATTTGAGGTTCAGTCTCTTGCTCAAGTAGGCTATGATACAGCCTACTACATACCTAAGCTACAGTATATGGTATAGCCTAAATAATGATATGAAGTACAGTATAGTAAATACATAAACCGGTAACATAATTATCATAAACTATTCTATAATATTCTATACTATTATGACTGGCAGCACAGTAGGTTTGTTTACACCAGCATCACCACAAACTTGAGAGTAATGTGATCTGCTGACATTATGACAGCTATGATGTCACTAGGCGATAGGAATTTCAGCTCCATTATAATTTTAAGGGACTATCATCATATATGTGGTCCATCGTTGACTGATAATAGGTGATGTTGCTACCATGTTTTTAAAATTAATTTTGTCTATCTTTAAGTACCACCTGGAACAGTAATTGTGAAGTGTAAGCTTTTTTAAAATTGGATGTGTCCATGTATTTCAATTTTGGAGCGATAAGTCTCAAATTTCCAGTTCATCCACCCATACAATGCAGTTGCAAAGTTTGAAAAAGATCTATCAACATACCATCCATCCACACATTAAGACTAGGGCTGATACACACCTGTCAATGGCATCACACTGGTACAGCTGTTTCAAGGCAGCCAAGATAAACTTCTCCTCTGGGTGGTCCAAGTATGGAAATCTAACAGTAGAGATTAATAAAAAATAATTAAGAAAAAAAATCATTGTATATACATAAATCAATAAAAACTTGAAACCATTTAATGAAAATATTTTAGATGACATCAAATTTAGATCTTGGCATTTAAAATTTATATTTCATTTACATATCCATTCTTATAGCATTTTCTTAAAAGAAAATGTGAAAAATTATTTGCATTTTCAGATGCTTTCAAATGGGAAATTCCAGATTAAGATTACCAGAACTAAAAGACCAAAACTTGGGGCACTTGACAAACGCTGAAGCAAATTTATAGAAAATTCAAATCCATCTAATTGAGAAGAAAAACAGATCATTTTCATTTTTAAAAAGTTATTCCATCTCACAGCTAATGTGACCAGTTTAAACACCTGATGACATCATGGACTCCTAGGCACTTCAGGGTGAGGATGACCATGGTCAGGCTTGTCCTCTGGACCTCTGGAACAGTGTAATCTGGCATGCATTTCTCCCAGAATTCCTTGCTGTATATCCTAAAGCATTTTCCAGATGAGGTTCTGCCAGCCCGTCCAGCTCTCTGTCGTGCCTCGCTCCTGCAAAGCAAAGTCTTTCTTATCAACTGTGCAAAACCAGTAACCTTGTAACAGAAGATGAGACTTGTGAGAAAACATTTGTAAACCATCTGAAATAACTTGCATTCTTGCACATAAAGCTTCTAACATGTGATCTGAATTTCAACAAAGTGATAAAAGTCTTTACAAACATTCTCTCATGCACTTAAGTAAAAAAAAAAAGCACTTAGCTGCGCACATTTTTAACTTAATCGTATTCTCCCATCTACTTAAGTATGGGGTTTAAGTCAGTGTGCAAAATAACCGTCAATATTCGGGGGGGGAGGGGGGGGGTCCCCATCTCCCTATTGTTGTGCAATACCGATCTTGAGACCCCTTTAAAATTTTGCTTTTGAGGCTTTCAGGGGGTTCTCATGGGTTAATCAGGGGTGTCGGACCACCCGTATTTCGCACACTGGTTTAAGTGCACTTAGGCTAGCTGTATGCTTTGGGTGGAGGAACACCGAAGTATGGACATGTTGCATGGAAATGACCCTTATGCACATTCTGCCACTGACTAAAGTGCATTTTTCAGTATATGCAAATCTGGAGGGCTGCATTAAGTAATGCACCACTACATGGCCAAATGGATTATTGCAGTTTTCAAAGAGCCAAACATGTAACAAAACAAAACTTCCTAACATGTATCATGTTAGCAAGTTAATGTTAGAATCCAAATGTTAGAATCCAAAACTAATAATATTTTTTAATTAATTTTGATTAATTAATTGAATTGAATTTTTCATTTTTGATTGAATTTTTAAATAATTTTTATAATGAAAGAATTACATGAAATTATATAACACAATAGTATATAGGGCAGTGTGTGGCTCAGTGGGCTAAGCCTCTGTGCCTGCGATTGGCAGAAGAGTCTCATCTGTGGGCCCTTGAGCCAGGCCCTTAACCCCCAGCTCCATGGGTGCCGCTGCATGCAAGTGCCCTAAGCTGCAAAGCTTGCTCTCACCAACATATGTATCTGTGTGTCCTGGAGAGCAAGATGTGGTAGGCGAAAAGAGAATTTTCCCACAGGGATCAATAAAATGTCATTAAAATATATAAGTGCATACAAGTATATTAGGCAGGATTCAAGTGACATCTACCTTGCCAACATGCCAAGCAAGCAAATCAATTAGGCTAAATGACTGGTCAATTAAAATAATTCTTTCAATTAAAATTAGTACAAAAATGACTATTATTTTATATGGATTTTTTTTTGAGCATCTCCCAACCAAAAAAAAAATCTACCAAATCATACCAACACATACGTAGAACCTCAAATAACACTAACATATAGCAAAAGCAGGAATGAGATAATAAACAACTATAAAGTAGAATGAATGAATCTATTAATATGTGTACTGTACATAATTGTATGTGCTTTGCTTTTAATGACTGGCAGCGCAGTAGGGTTGTTTATACCAGCAGCACCAGTAACACGTGAGTGAAGTGTTGCACTATTATATTACCACAGCTATGTCATTACGCAACAAGAATTTTTCATCTCCATCATAAGTTTATGAGAATACCCGCATATATGCGGTCCATCGTTGACTGAAACGTCATTATGCAGCACATGACTGTATATCTATAAATGCTAAATACTATTTTCATTTTTCTCCTTTTTTGTATAAAAGTGAAAATTCTATTTGCGATTATTTCAATTAGTAAAAACAAGTGCTAATGTAGTCCTTTCATAAAAGTGAAGTGGAGTAAAGCGAACATTCATAAAGTAGTGTATAACTAAGGAGACAGATTTATGTTTAAAGATTAAAGTAACTACATAAAAAATTAACTGCACATCCGACATCATATTTGCATGTCTGTAACTTACCCTATAGGCAAAGATTTTACAAGTACATTTCTACTGTGACAAAAGATCCACACATTCAGTTTGCACTGCATGTTACACTCTAGGTTTACATATTCTCAGTTTACGAGAGTAGTTTACACAGTTTGCAGTCGCGATCAATTCGTAGGTGTAGGTACATGAATTTACATGAGTCATACTTAATCATACTTAAATGACACAATGATGTTGTAATTGGATGAAAAGCAAATCCATATTCAGGGTTCCAATCTGTGCCTGCCATTCAAGGTTTCACGAGTACAATCCTCATATTACAATAATGAATCGCAATTTACAAATCACAGTTGCATTTGCGACTTAACAACTGATTCCTCAACGTAGTACATGTGGGGAAATTAGACTGCCAATGGGTGTCAACAACAGCAAAAAAATCTCACTAATTTTGGATTTGCAATCCCTTTTTTATATGCGATTACTTTAACCATACTGTAAATCTTCTTCTGCTTTCAGCCCCGCCCCCTCAGTTTTCTGGAGCTCTCCATTTGGTTTTTTCCCCACGTGACTAACCGTTCATAAATGAAGTGCTGAAGTAAATGTGCAAACTGAAATTCGTAATCACAATCTGAACATCATAAACTCATAAATTAGGATTTGTAAATACAAAATGAGGATTGTACGTGTCAAACTTAGGTGGTAGGCACGGGCACACATTCATTTACACGCTTTCATTTTAAAAATAAAAGGGTTTCTGTGGATTTCCATTAGGTTTGCATTGTAAATGAAATAGTCCGTGTCCCATGTTTTGCCAGCTGCAAAAAACAATGAAGGCGTAACCATTTTCTTGCTTGATAAATTGTTTTTTTCAGTTAAGCACAATGGGCATGACCAAGCTGATGAAGGGAGAATACGCTTAACTGAAACGCACGTAACTTTTGTGGCTTAAGTGCTTTATAGGAGAATCGACCCCTAAATGAATAGGTACAGTGGTGCCTGCGGTTCACGAACACAATCCGTTCCAGGAAGGTGGTCGTGAACCAATTTGTACATGAACAAAGACAATTTTTCCCATAAGAAAGCATTGAAATTCGATTAATTCGTTCACACAAGCCTACCAAATAATAATTTTTGTTAATTAATTTTTGGGTTTTATAGTAAAAACTTTAAAGAAAAACACAATATAGTGTGGCAACGGGCGGACCGATGCATCGCGGGAGCAAAGAAAGACGTGGAGACTTGCTTGCCGGGGAAATCACGGTCTTTATTAACAGTCCTTAACCCTTGTATTATTGTTGTTAATGTTAATGGTTGCATTTCCCTATAGTCAAGCGTGTGTTTGCCCGTGCATTGTGTGTACCCGGTCCGATCCTCGCGTGTATTTAGCGTGTGTAAATCTTCCACCATTTGTGCATCTTCCAGTTCGGCGTCTGACAACCTTGTGTTTCCCATCTGTGTATTTGGGTTCGGTGCTCGTCGGTTGCCTGTTGTGGTCCATCTATTTACAATTGCACGTGGGGCATGCTGGGACATGCGCCCCGCCGGTGCTACACTAGTATAAAAAAAAGGAATCTGGTCGAGGAATCTGTTCGTCGACCAAATTTTGTACACGAGCCAATGCATTTTTTTCCACAAAATTTTTTGTCGTGAACCAAATTGTTCGTAGACCACAGCATTCGTGAACCGCAGGCACCACTGTATCACAAAAATAATCTTTAAAGTTAGGATTCAGGTCCACTTTGATGTGATTGTGACTCTGCAAGCACGTCATGGGTAATATCACAGCTGATAAAGTGTAAAATTCTGAATTGGGTGATGGACATGTCTGTGTCATGGGAGACACCCCGAAATCTTTAGGTGCTTACTTTGAAATGGGTACCACTTCCAAAACATCCAAGCCCACTCTGGAGTTATGGTTCAGCTGCTTCACAAACCCACTGTCAACAATATACCTGCCCGACAGAAATAAAATCACCTTAAAATTATAATATTTCTCTTAAAAAGCAGTTTATCTACCACAGCCAGAAAAATTGTTATACCCTGACAATTGTATAAAGAGGATTAGTTATTAACTGTACTTCACAAACATTCATGTGATTCACCTTATTCCACTAACAGTGCTTCACTCACCGGATTCCTGGTATTGTCAAAGATGTAGCTGCGATGTTGGTAGCCACAACACACTTTCTGACACCAGCTGGAGAAGACTGAAAGATCATCTGCTGCTGATCTGCAGACAGGAATATAAATATCGCTTTAATCACTACAGACACCAACCACTAAAGTTTAAACTATTATTTTATCTAGATATGGGACTGTTGGAAATGACAACACTGTATTCCCCAGACAGCCCCAACACCTGTTCCCCCCATCTAATCTTTACTCTTCCCACACCCCCCACCCTCTACAATTTCTAGAAGTACTGAATGGATCAACTGGAAATGTGAAAGCCCATAAATGTATCCTAATTGTCAATTTGCCAATTTGCACAAACTTTCCCCACCAATTAGATGGTTACCTGTATTTCTTTGTATATGTCTTAATGTCCATGTTTTAAAACATCATTTATATTATTTATATTTTAAATGTCTAAATATGTATAATCTATTTCTCATTTGTACTATCAGCAGCTTTTTCAGTAAGGACTGGTATATATGGAGACTTGTAGTAGCCACAGAGAGTTGTTTTTTTTAATGGGTACGGTGTGCTACATCATGCGCACAATTCAGTTTAATGTTCCCACAGAATTCTAAACTGAGCTCATAAAATACATAATATGTGCACATAATATGTGCGTTTTTATGCTGTCAATTTGCCATTTTCAGCTCTCAAAAAAGCTGGAGAGAATTGTGTGAATACCACGGGATTTACAATAGTAAATTAACTCAAATCTATGTAATAATGCCAATCCAACTTTTTTGAGAGCAGATTAAATCTTATTCCGCTAGACCTGTCACTTGTCCAAATTGAGTTTTAACCAATTTTATGGTAAAAAAATTAAGCGTTATGGTCACCATATTTTTAACATTGTGCATGGTAATAACTAATAAGCAATATATGCGTACATCAGAGCCCATGTCTTTATATCTCAAGGTTTTCCCTCATATGTCTCCATTCCAAATTTCTACTCTGGTACTTTTTTAGTGGACATAAACTATGCTTTGTGGTCATTTACGCATCAGGTGGGTATTTTAACAAGTAGGTTACAAAGCTCAACATTAATGCATTACATTGCATTACATTACACACAAACAGTGTTTGGTTCCCTTTGCTGTCAGAGTTTTCAGCCTCATCGTATCCCCTAAATGCCAACTCCTGTCAACTAAAGAATTAAACTGCATTAATCAGCCTTTTCAGAATCTCATGGTTTTTCCTCACGGTGTTGTTGTGTTTGGCCAACTACAGATGCACGTTTTTACAGTATTTACATGGGATTAGCTGCAAACAATATTTTACCTCTTTTGCTTAGAGTATACCAATTCCTTGATGAACAAGTGAATATATTGCCTAATGGCTGAACTCACATTCTCAGTGGTTAAATACGGTTAATCACCTAGACAAAAACACACACACACACACAAACACAGCTCTGAGGCATGGACTCCAAAAGACCTCTGAAGGTGTCCTCTGGCATCTAGCTCCCCAGCATTAATAGCAGATCCTTTAAATCCCAATGCCAGGACCCAAGGTTTTGCAGCAGAACATTGCCCAGAGCATCACACTGCCTCCATTAACTTGCCTTCTTCCCGTAGTGCATCCTAATCATCATCACTTTTATTGATCCCCGTGGGGGAATTGTCTTTACGCCTCCCTCAACTTGCCCTTTGTAGAATAAGCTGTCCGCGAAGGGCAGCCACCCGTGGTAGCGCCCAGGGAGCTAGGGGTTAAGGGCCTTGCTCAAGGACCCGCAGACATGCTGAGGCTGGTGCCATCTCTTCTCCAATAAACGACATACACATGCACAGCCATCCACACGATGTAATAGTAAACGTGACTCATCAGACCAGGCCACCTTCTACCATTGCTCCAGTTCTGATGCTGTCGTGCCCATTGTAGGCAATTTCTGCAGTGGACAGGGGCACTCTGACTGGTCTGCGGCTACACTGTTCCATAAACAGCAAGCCGCAATGCACTGTGTCTTCTGACATCTTCCTACCATAGCCAGCATGAACTTTTTCAGGAATTTGTGCTACAGTAATTCTCCCATGGATCACACTAGATGGGCTAACCTTCGCTCTCCATGTGCATCAATGAACCTGGGTTGTCTATGACCCTGTTGCCATTTCAGTGGTTGGCCTTTCTTGGACCACTTTTGGTAGGTACTGACCTCTACATACTGTACTGGGGAACACCCCACAAGACCTGCCATTTTGGAGATGCTCTAACCCAGACATCTTGCCATCACAATTTGGCCGTTATCAAAGTTGCTCACATACCATTGTTTCTACTTTGAACACATGAGCTTCAAGAATTGACTGTTTACTTGCCTAATATATAATGCCACCTTTGACAGGTGCCACTGAAAGCAGAAAATCAATGTTCAAAAATCACTTCAGTTGTCAGTGGTTTTAATGTAATGGCTGATCCGTCCAGGAAATATACTTAAATGGATTGAAATATTCTGAGCACTTCCAATCAAAGCATGTCTTAAAGAAGTCTTTTGCATACTTTTGGCCATTTGAGATATTTTTAGGCATGTGGACATGTCAGCACAGCTTCTTTTTAGAAACTGGTACAGCCAAACAAACTCTTTACAGGACAGCCAAATGCTTTTTTTTCAAATGAAAATAAAGGGAATGCAAGTGACATTAGATAAGAATGCAGTAAGGGCAAGGCAAAATACATTTGTATATTCATAAAAGGTCACCCATATAATACTTGACCTGTATTTCTGCTGAGGACAAGGAGACTGCAAAAATCTAATTCTCAATGCCCTCACCTGTCGGCATGGATCCATATAAAGGCAGAATTAGAAGACCTTCCACAGAGCGATCATGGACATCATATGGGTAGTGTATGGACTCAGCCTTCTCATAGAGCATGTCACAAGCTTTCTCAATCTCTGACTGTCCTGCTCAAAAGAAGCAAAAGAAATGTGCTAGTCAATATATATCAAACAGAATTCCATTGAAAACTACTGCTAATGTTGAAAAAATATTAATGACTGGATTTTTCTATGTAGTACTAAGCTGCATATTCTCAAGTTTGGAGAGTTATGTGACTATATATCCCTTTCTAAAATCAAGACTGCAAGTTTACTAGCAAATTAACCTTCCAGATTGCCCCTTAATTTTCTGAATAAGGAAGAATTACAGTACACAAAATGATAATTAATGCCCTTATGTTTAGTTACTATTAATGTCACCCAAAACATTTCTCAAACATAAAATTTCTGAAGTCTCCAGCCAAATAGAAAACCTAGTGTGGTGACTTACCAGTAAGAAAAACAAGAATATCCCCAGCTGGCTCACTCGTGTGTAGGTCTAGTGCCATCTTTACAACCTGAGAGGAAACACAGACAAGGATGCATCAGACAGCATAGGGGTGGCTCAGCAGGTCAGGATTCTGTGCATGTGATTGGACAGCTGCCAGTTCAAATCCTGTGGCTGACAGAGTGAATCACATCACCACTGCCCCACTGAGCAAGGCCCTTAACCCCAGCTGCTACAGAGACTGGCCAAATCTGTCGTAAATCTGGGAGGGAGAAAACCGCACTGTTGGTATCAATAATGGTCAAAATGAGTATCTAATCAGGAACTAATCTTTAATATTAATTAGTATCTGAGAATTGATTTTTGACAACCTCAGTGTCTCATTATTTTCAACTCCAGTGTGAGCTATATCTTCCATGGTACATTTTTAGAGGTGCAGCAGTAAAAAAGGTCCCCCCTTAAACAGTTTCCAGCTGTGCCACTTTCTGAACGTTGTTTAGGCTATTTAAACCAGTATTGCGGTATAAGAAAAATTCATATCATAGCAATAATAAAAAACTATCGGTATGAACCGGTATACCACCCAACACTAGTTTGATCCATTGCCTGCTATCCCAAATCCCACTACCCACCCATTAGACTGGCACGACTTCGCTTGATCCGTGGTTGCTGACCACCAGTAAGTACTTTACAAATGTTCACCTAAAACAGCACATGTATCAAACATGTTTCTTTACTTCTATCTCTTAATACAATAACACATGCTGCATCTTTTTCCCTCCATTATGTCTTGGGTGGATCTTTAGCTTTATCAGCTTCAGATCAGTTAATGGGTATTGCTTGTATGTATTTTCCCATGGTGGGGAGTTGAGAAAATGTTCCTTTTAGTTACGCACTGACAAATTTGATCTGAATGATCAATCAGGCTGAGTAGATTCTTAAGGTGAGGATACACAGAACAACATTTTGAGCAATGATATTGAGCAATTGCCAACCAGGTGACACAAAGGGCAACTTATCTTCATCTGGATGGCCGTGAAAAGTTTCCCACTGCCAATCAAAGTTTTTCAAATAGAAATTTATTGCCCAATATCAATGGGAAAATGCCCAAGCAACATTGGTCAGCAACATTGCCTGGAAACATTGCTCGATAAGATGCCCTTTGTATCTTCACCCTTAGAGTTCATGTAACATGTTTTATTGATGTCTCACCTCCTTCACATAGACAGAGCTCTCTGTATCTTTGGGGCCAATAAGATTGCAGAACATCTCTGCCACAGGAAACATGCGCCCAGGAATGGTGAAGACCGGACAGTCTCCCAGAAAGACAGAAAGCTTATTTGTCTCCAATGTGGCCGACATTACCACAATCTTTGCAGGGACTTTGCGGCTTGAAGACTCCCCATTGGCTTGCAGAAATTTCTTTTTCAGCAGGCCCAACAGGATGTCCTGCAAGACAGCCAGGCAGAGTTAAACAAAGTAGTGTGAAAAAATAAACAAGGAGAAAAACAAAAAATTAATGACTTTTAAAAAATCTATTATACCAGCTGTTATACCACTCTCACCGTGTTCAAACTTCTCTCATGGACCTCATCAAGAATCACCACGCTGTATTGCTTCAGTTCAGGGTCAGCCAGAATCTCTCTCAGCAAGCAGCCATCGGTCATGTACTTAATGACTGTATCCTATAGAATGAAACAGAAACTAAACCTAAAATTCTAAACTTCACTTGTAAGATAAAATTAGTAAACAGTATCCACTCTACTGACTTTGTATAGCATTCCAAAAATAAATGCAGCAGGAGGACCCGTTTCCCACTTGAGCAGTATAGTTTTACCCAAATGAATATTGGATAAATAAAATGAATGCCTGTTTCTCAAGTTTAGTTTTTCATAATCTAGGACACAAGAACAACCCAGGTGTCTATTTCTATGCTATATTTCCAAGCAACTGAATGTCCCTCGGGAGTCTCACCTTAGATGTGCAGTCATCAAAGCGCACCTGATACCCCACTTCACTTCCAAGAGAACAGCCCAATTCCTGGGACACCCTCTGAGCCACAGTGATAGCAGCCACTCTCCGTGGCTGAGTGATGACAATCTTACCATGTTTACAAAAACCTTATGATGGGGGGAAACATAGAGAACGTCAATTTTATGAATAAGTAATTAAGTGGATGTTATCAGCATAACAGCTTGCAAAGTAAATACTGAAGGGGTCAAAAGGCGTTTTACCGGCTTGATGGAGGTATTGTGGAAGCTGAGTGGTTTTACCGCTTCCAGTCTCTCCAGTAACAACCAAACACGAAGTATTTTTGATTGCCTGGACAAGTTTTTCCTTATGCTGATAAATGGGCAGCTTTTCAGTCTCCCAAAGTTTAACTTTGCGATGCGATTGTTTGCGTTCTGACATCGGTTTAACTGACAATCAAATATTAAGTGAGAAAACCACTACATAAGAACCAGGGAGGCTTTTCATCGCAAAAATACTAAAGTAAAACGTTTTACACAGCACATCATTAAATAAATTGCTTCCAAATTGCCGACGTAAAAATGCAGTTACTCATCGGCTGTATGTTCTATGTTTTAGTAATAAATATTTCAATAGAACAGACCAAGTAACAAAGACGAATTACAGTTTATTTTTACAGTTCTTCCGTATTTCTCTAAACAATTCCGGAGGTCCCCGGAAGTAGATGTGGGACATATCGCGAGATTTTACAATTAACGTATTACTGGCGTGTACTGTGTACACGATTTCCAACCCAGTTCCAGTAAATTACGCTCCCAGATGTGTCGAAATCTTTAGCATTGGCATGGTGAAGATCTGCGAACGTGGTAACTCGGCTGGTAACTCAGATTACCGACATGTTTTGTGCTTCGTGGATTATATTCATATCCATGCAACTTTAAATGTCTGTAATTTAATGGTGTGTTATTTAATGTGTATTTTCCTTGTAGAAAATGTTGTATCCTTGTAATATTGTATACCGTGTTTTTGCCGTTTCTGGTTGTTTTCCGCAAAGAGCCCCTTTTTATTTATTATTATTTAAAAAATGATCCACCACACAAGTCGGAGTATAATATTACACTACATATCAGCGATTCTCAACCCGTGGGTCGCGATCCAAATAAGTTCAGAAATGTTCGCGAGGCAGAGCTGGAAATTTAAGCATTTTAAAACCAGCAAGCCCCTGTGCTGACCCATGATCAGATTTCCAAACCCCAGTCCTCGAATTAACCTGTACAAATGGGCCTTGGGTCTGCAGCTGCGTAATGCAAAACTAGTGAACACTCAACCAATCTAAGAAACCAAACCACAGACGTTTAATTGAACAGTCACTGGCACATCCAATCAGATTTGTGCGAAAAGCATTGAGTGGCGTAAATTGCAGAGTACACTTGCTTGATCATAGCGTTCATTTACACCTATACTTGATATAGGGCCTCAACTGAGTTGGCATGGTAAATATTGGGTTGTGTTACAAAAAGGTTGAGAACCACTGCTACATGGTGTATAGTATATAAGCGACGAATGACCATTGTTGGATAATCGAGAATATGTATAAAATCGAAACAAAATAAAATTGAATAATGAATTAGCTATTTTAAATATTACTTAGAAATATAATTAGCTGTGATTTGTCCGCATGTTATCTACGTTTGCGGTTTATTTGTTCTGAAGTTTACCTTGGTTAACTACTGTTTTAGTGAGAGCTCTCCGACCCAATAATAATCATCCTTGTTCATTCAAAGTGTGTGCTCTTGTGAAAACTTTAACAAAAATTAGTGAGGCAATCAAGTGAACAAGAACTGATCACTTGAAGACATTCCTCTGTAGCTGTATGGAAATACTTTGGATTCCAGAGAGAGGATATTCAGCAAAAGCAAGTGTAAGCAAATCTGTTTATAATGCTGCTGTTAACTGTATATTGTAGTGAGTGTGTGATTGATTTTAATAAAAGGGGACCACTCCTTTTAAAGGGAGAATCAGTCTTAATGATCACTCACCACAAGCAGCAGCACCGACAAGTTAGAGAGACACTCAAGGTTACTTACAAAAAACACACAACTTCCACAGTAAACATTCCACAGTTATGGCACTTACTGTTTACCACATAAATGCATTAACACACAATTTAATTTATACATGCTGATACTATGCATGCCAGTAACCAAATAATTATTTATGCTGACCAGCCCTGCGGCATCACATTTCCCCCACCCAAAGGTTCAAGTCCAACATAAAGTCACACAGACGCACTAGAGGTTGGCCAGCATGCCACAGATCCCCAGGGATCCTGACGTACCTTCTACTTCTGGTGTGTCCCCCACAGCTACTGCGTGGTGATCAGTTCAGGCCAGGTGATTCCGGTGCAGAGCCTTTTGTCACCTGGGCAGCTGCAGGCAATAAATGATGTCAAAGAATCAAACTCACAGTCCCCTCCAGTGACTGTCCAGCTTGGACGACTGCTCCTTCTTGTGAATTGGGCTATACACCCAAACTGGGTACCGGACACCTGCCTGCAGCTGTGTGCATCATCATCCTTGGTGCTATCGAACTAACTTCTGTATGGCCTTCAGACTCTCCTGGAAGCACCAAGGATACTCCATACCTGGCTGCCTCGGCAACTTGGCTTCAGGAGTGGTCTGAACACCAAGTCCACTGGTGTGCACAGGTCCCACCCAAACATCAGCACATGATGAGTGCTCTCTTACCCTTCCATTCAGTATGCCCACAGAGGCAGGTGGTAGTGCCACTCGTGCTGGTGGTAGGCAAAAAGGATGGCAAACTGCGTGATGAGTGTGCAATTTAACTGCCCTACCGGCCCATCACTTTCAGAGTGAAGGGGAGTGGTGCAGGTCTTACCAAACACCTGTGCTTTGAAGCTTTACCCCTGGTTGCTGTGTAGTTATTCTGTCACAGAAGAACATAAGAAATTTACAAATGAGAGGAGGCCATTTGGCCCATCAAGCTTGTTTGGGGAGAACCTAACTAATAGCTCAGAGTTGTTAAAATCTTATCT
>JAODKC010000039.1:16822753-16838945 GCA_026777985.1 Mormyrops attenuatus | reverse complement strand
ATTGTCATATTAGTGTTCGTCATTTGAGAAGGAGGCTCAGAAGTTTGCAGCTATACCGTCGGAGAAATTATAGTGAGATAACGAGATAACGAAAAGAAAAAAAAAGGTGACGCGTGTACTCTACAGACTTCCGTACATGGGCGAATTGCGCCGTGTATCCCCAAACTGTGCAATCAAAGGTATGTTAATTTATATCTACTTGCTTCACACGGTGGGAAATCGAGTTAGGTAACCGGTATAGGTGTTATTATTGAATCTGTATAGTTTTCTTGCATAGAAGTTCCTGCATAGAAGTACTGGTGTTTGTGCAGCCGTGTCAAATTCGACATCGATCCATCCAAAATGTAGGTTATTTTAATTTTTAATATTGTTGAAAATGTCTTTTGACATCTTGATGACTATGATGTGAATTGTGTTGACTAATGAATTGCCATGCAGTTCTTTAGAATTCTTTATCAAGTGCCTAAAAATTACAGTGGGTTTGATGTTGATTATTAACTTTTATTATTATTTATTTTAGCCCTGCATAAGTCTCTGCATCTCAGTACAATCAAATCTTGATGAAATGAAAAAGGACGGTCTACTGAAGGACTGTACATTTTTGTTATTGCTTTTCACTTTTCTAAGTGTTTTTTTCTTTTCTCAAAAGAGAATTTTTACTTTACACTATTTGCAGTAAATAATTTATATATAAAGAAGTACTGACTACCCTCACTGTTTTTGCTCTTCACTTATTCTTCACTTTCCACAATAAATGAGTTGCACACAAACTGAAGATAAATTGATCTTGAACTAACCACTGCTAAAGCTATCTGCACACTGACCTGATATTTTATTATGTGCTTGTATTGCTTAGATTTGCATTTCCAGTATTCCTTCTCTTATTGTTTCATTCCTTATATACATCTGAGCTATATATAATGCACCATTTCAGGTTGACATTGTGATAATTTTGTTATGCTTACACTATGAAGATCTTGATAACTTCTCAAAACATAATAAGCACATTTAGGGAGGGCTACAGTTCCCCGCAGCATAAATACAGCAAAGAAAACGTGAGAGGAACCAAGATTCTAAGAAGCAGTCCTGACAGAGTGAGTCTTTTAAGCATGGACACTCTGTGTAAGACAAAATATATGGGAAATGTATTGTTAGTTAAATATACACAGCATACAAAACACTATAGACAGTATTTAAATACTGGAGACACAGTCCACAAAAGGATCAACATCCACATTTCAGTCTGTTTATTGGGAATATTGCAGTTGAACTTATTTTAGGTGAATATTTATCTGATTCATTTATTTCTGTATATTCCAACAACTGTAACTTCTATTAATGGCATTCAATATGTATGCGGCCATTTGAACATTTTCTGAGCAGAAATTATAGCAAACGCTCGCTAAGAATAAGACTGCATTCCATTTTTCTACAAATGCATTATTGTCTGCAATTGTCTTAGCTGTGAGTAAAGCAACGATTACCAATTATGATGATCTGTCAAATATGTAACGTTGTTTTGTAATGTCAAAACATAATCAGGCAGGCGTTTACGGAAATCGGTGCATTGCGTAGCATTCGCGGAAGTCAGTGCATTGCGCATGTGCTTGCCTATAGGCCAGGCAGTCAGTATACAGATCAAATAGTGACGTACACGGAAAACCAGTGTGCGCATGCGTTCGCAGATCGGGCCGGGATCGCAGATCGGGCAGCCGCTATAACACTAATCGGGAGTGAGAGAGAACAGGTTTCTCTATGTCATACACACTTACACAGTGTCAACACTTGCCACAAACTGAATTAACAAATATAAGCCTAGGAATGTATATTCACGTGTAACCTTGTTTATACATACCATAAATGGTTACTGGATTTCCTGTTTAAAATGAAACATATAATGTCATTTTTTTCATGAAATGCATTAGAAAGTAAGTAAAATGCCACTTAAATGGATCTTGGTTCAATGTTAGAGCTTGCTGGTTGTTATACTTTCAATGCTGTTAACATTCTGTCAAAGTTTTTACTCTATTGTACAGATGCATTATACAGCCAATTTACTGCTTTATAATAGGATGTCCCATTACCCTAGGAAATGAGGGCAAGAGTCCTATTGTTCATATTAAATTTCAGCAGGTGAAGTGAATTCAAATTAAAAAAAATATTTAAAGCGATGCAAAATGATTAATTTGGCATAATTTGAGGGCCATAGCTGGAAGCTCATGTTTTATAACATCATATTTCTGGTAGTGTTTTAAATAAAAATGACTGTACCACTTTGCTGTACATCAGAACTCTGCAGTTGATTTTCTAAGGGACAAAAAGAGAAAGTGACTTGAAGACAAAGTTGATAATGATAGTGTACAAGCATATATCAAATGTACAGATAAAAACTATGCATGTACAACGAATACAGCCGCAGAAAAAAATTAAAACACCACTCTATATTTTTAAACAAATCTGCATTTTTAAATCTTGGTTTAATTGTGGTTCTGCTGGCAGAAGGCTATGCTGAGCAGCAGGTTGCATCCAGCTTCAAAATTTGTAGGACACCAGTATACAAGAATAAGGCGAAGCAAGAGACACTGCAAATGATGGGAAACCAGGCAGTTAAAGGGCAGAAGTGACTTTCTAATGCCAGAGATGACTGTTAACCTATCTGACAGTTTCTCACAAATCACAGGATGACGTCACGTGACCTTCAAAAGGAATGGGAAACATTAAGTGCAGGTGTGAAGTGTACTGCTAGGACGATTCGTGTCAGGCTCCAAGAAGCAGGACTGAAGCCCTTCATTAATGAGAAACAGAGAAGAACCAGGCTTCAGTGTATGTGTGTGTGCGTGTGTGTGTGTGTGCTGTCAATTCTTAATTTTTCCTGTGGCTGTATTTCATGAGTTAAAAAAAATATTCTGTTATGTTAAACTAGCAACCAGTTTACCTGACTCTTGTTTCATGGATTCCCCATCCATCTGGCCACATACAGTATCCTGCAGCTCATTGCCTAGAAGACCACAAAAAATCACTTAAAAAATTTAAATAATGAGGGAAAACAGTCTAAAAACCCAGAAGGTTTTTCCCATTAGACATACTATAAAATATTCCTGTGGCACCCAAATTATCTTACTGTTATTCCACATGGCTCAAGCCTCAGTCAAAGCAATTAAATCTATAGTAGGTGTAAGTCAATAACATCATTTTTAAAAGAAACTGCAATTTAAGATGTATAAGGATTAGGGTTTATAAACTGAAATTTATTAAAAGATGTATAGAAATCCCAACTTTCAGTGTAGCCTTCATTGACATAATCTGCATCATCAGGTTCACCTAAAAATGGGAAAACGTGTTTTTCAGTCTCACCTTATTGTCTCCTGCTACAGCTTCCATCATCCATCCATTCATCGATTCATCCATCCATCGATTCATCCACCCACTCATTCATAATCACTGCTTATCCAAATAAGGGTCACAGTTAATTGGATCACAATAAAATTAATTTCTTAAAAAGAGAGATACAAGATTATAGCCTTTCACAGAATGAGAAAACAATGAGTGCATGTACTTACTTCTTCTCTTCATGAAGCAGGCAGAGACAACAACAACAAGGGCAATGAGGAGGACTCCAGCAGCAGCAATATAGTACCAGCTGCCTGCCAAAAAGCGCTTCACAGAGCTCCCTGCGATGGAGCAAGAGACAGCAAAGGGTTCACATCAACATTATTGAGGGACACCAGGCCGAAAAGAAATTTGCAGACCAAGCCACAGAATTAACTGGATTTTTGAACTGCATTTAGCAGTAGTGGATAGAGTATCTGAAAATGAGGAAAATGACTCTGGTAAGACTCTGGTAAGACTTTAGTAAAAGTCTGATGCTAACAGTAAAGTATGAAAAATATTTGGTTGATATTAAATGTAGGCTTATGTAAATTCATCTAAATATTATATCTGAGCTTATGTAAAGATAGAACCACTGGTGAGGTGTGAGATTAATAGTGATTAATCATTTGATACCCCTCCTTATGCACCTTCCCCCTCCCCCATCACCAAAAAAATATGTCGGGGATTACAGTCAGATGGAGTTGGCAACCCTACCTCGGGCATTGTAGCTTGTAGTGTCATGACTTTATTTTGTATTTGTTGTGTTAGGACACTAATTGGCTGTTTAATTATACTTTTGAAACATCACATTTGTATGTAAGACCATGTGCCCCTGTGTTAATTATGTGTGCCTTTGCATGCTTGAGCGTACACCACATCACATTCTAAAAGTTGGCATTGGGTTTAAGTCGGGTTTGCTCTTAGAAATTCTGTTAATATTTGTGCTAGAGTTGCGATTGGTCAGGCTGATGTTTCATTTTGTATTTTGTATTACTTGTAATTTGTATTACTTTTGTATTATGTTTTTTCCTATGCCACAGTAGGTTAGCCAGTCAAAAAGTAACAAGTAAAGACTCTTGTCAATAGAAATTGTACAGAAATCTTTTATAATTACAGTTCAGTAGAAAGTGACAGTTACCAATATTGTTTATACTCAGTCGAAGTACTAAGTTACTAGAATAATAGGCCAATTTAAGTACGGCACATAACTGCATCCATTATTAGGCCATGGTGAATTATTCTTATACAAATAGCTTCTGCAAAATAACATTTTGCAAGAATGCATATTTAATGCACATAGTTTCCAAATAAAAGGTACAGTAGTGTAAATAGCATAATATTAAATTCAGGTAGCAAGGCATGCAACCTGTTTGCTATCATTGTATCAAATAAGGAAGAGCTTTAATATCACAAATGCGTGTTCTTACCTTTTAGGTTTTCTTCTAAATGTTTTTGCACATCCAGAGTAACGTTCACTTTGTTGCAGGCAGATAATGATTCATTCTGTACCTCACAGCAGTAAATTCCCAGGTCAGACTGCTGGAGATGTTCCAGTTGGATCGAGAAATTTCCTTTGCTGGACATGTAGGGAAACGTCTTCACTCTGCCCCCTCGGTTATCCGAGAAATTGACATATCCATGTGTTCTGATTGTCACTAAATCAGCGGCTTGGCTCCACATCACAGTTTCAACGTGATTCACGGTTATGTTGCATGGCAGTAGGACAGCAGAGTTAATGGTACCCTTGACCGACGCAGTTATCTCACATGCCTTGTTACATCTGCTATGACCTGAGCAGGCAAAAAAAGAAAGGATGGCACAACAATATAAGTTTCTTTACATCCTGAAATTTATTGGCATTCTTCGGATGAGTTGGCATTCTACAGAACAACAGATATTTCATATACATTTTCCATAAAATCTATGCTGATACCTCCCAATAACAATAAAACTATAAAAATCAAAACCATTTATTATTATATGGAATCAAATTAAGTTTAATGTTAAGGAAGTTGACAGATTAGGTATAGTTTGTAACATTTAATATTTAACCTGTCAATTTTTATATCCATAAGTACAGACGGACTTACCGCATGAAGTTGGAATGTTACAATACAGTAAGATCGACAAGGCCCAAATCTGAATTTTGTTCAACAGCATGTCTCCGAATGCAAATATATATGAGTAAAACACAAAGAGACTGGTTCAACTAAGAGCATTCAGCTTACATGTGACTTCACTTGCCCACCTTTGAAACACAGTGGTTTATGTCATTTCCTTAATGCTGACTTGTTTCCAACAAACTATTTACACCTCTGAAAATTTTTTTTTCATGAAGATACACAAGTAGCATAAGAACGGATCTTTTCGTCTGAAGCAGCTTGCATTCTTTATAGTTAAAATAACTGCAACCGAAAAGCTCTATTGTGTGCTCAAATAACATTTAGTTACTATAGTTACTATAGATCAAAAATAAGAAGTATGAAACTCTTCAGCTGCTAAAAGAGTGGTTGCATCTATTAACTCCTGTGCTTTGCAGCTACAGTCTACAGAATATTTATTATTGAATTCCTACCAGCGGAACCCCAGCTCTCTCCCAGTCTTTATGTCATTCAAGCGCTGAGCACTGAAGCACAGATAACTAAACTAACAGTAGGTCACATAACACAAAATGAGTCATAGTGAACTTTTTTTTGGCTGGCCTGTCATTGCTGGTATTTTTAGATTTTTCCATGGGTGGCAAAGCGGCTTAGTGGGTAGCTAATATTCACCTCTGCTGCGGCCAAATAAATAAATAAATATAATTTGAAAGTTTAAAGAAAGTAGCTTCAAGGGCTGAAGCTTGTGAAAATATTTCTTTAATTTCCTTTATTTTGAAGCAACCATTTTCTCAAGTCTATATATAGCTATTGTATAGAAAAACAATACTTATTCTAACAGGAAGATAAAACTGAGGCTGTTCTGAAACAGTTGTGTCTTTCTTTAACCTTCAGTAGTTTCCTGTGCTGATGCATCTGTGTGACAACAGAATGGTTTCTGATGAACTGAAAAAATCTAGATGACAAATAACAATAATGTAACTCTGTTGCTATTAAGTGAGGGGCTACAACTATATTTTAGCTCAATCTGAACATTTGTAACTACTGGGGTTACTAAATATTTATAATTTGGAATTTCATATCATGGAGTTTTTTTTATAAGGTAAGATGCCGAAGTTATACTTATTGTGCATAGCTGTGGTTTCCAAATAAAAGATAATGTAAATACCACGATATCGAAGTTATGTAACAATGAGTTTGGCCAGTATGTTATAGCTATACTCACTGGCCACTTCGTTAAGAACACCATTCAAAAACTGGGTTTATTCTGAGAACAGTCTGAATTCTTTGAGGCATATACTCAACAAGGTGCTGGAAACACTGCTGCTCTTGACTAAAAGGAATGGAACCAATTGTGGTCTTCTGCTGTTGTAGCCCATCCACCTCAAGGTTTGACTGTGGTGTGTTCTCAGATGCCGTTCTGTTTGTCTCTGTTAAAAAGACTGTTTTTTTGAGTTACTGTTTCTTCCTTTTGGCTTGAACCAGTCTGGCCATTCTCCTCTGACTGCTGTCATCAACAAGGCATTTTTCTCAACAGAACAGCTGCTCCCTAAATGTTTTTGTTTCTTGCACGATTCTGTGTGAACTTAAGAGAGCAATGTGTGTGAAAGTCCCAGCAGTTTCTGAAATAGCCAAACCACCCCATCTGGCACCAAAAACCATTCCATGGTCAAAGTCACTCAGATCAGATATTTCCCCATTCTGTGGTTTGATCTGGCCATTAACTGAAGCTCCCAACCTGTATCTGCTGATTGTATGCAGTGAGCTGCTTTCACATGATTGGCTCATTAGATATCTGCATGAATAAGCTGGTGTCCAGGTGACGCTAAATGAAGTAGCCTATGAGTGTATAACAAATATAGAACAGTTCTTATAACTGAAACTTACAGTGGGCCATAGATAAATGTTCACTTTGTTTCAGCATTAAGTTCCCTTGTTGGACTGATTGATGCATTCCAGGGGCATTGAGATAATGCCCTAATTATTTTAAAAATTCCTTCACTTGAGACAGATGGTAGCTAGACCCTCTCAACATAAAACACTTTACCAGACTAAAAGGTTTCAGGACAACTACAATGTATTCAATGACTGGCCTGTCACCCCTCCCCCACCCGTCTAATCCCTAAATTTTGCTGAACGTAAATATACTGAGAATATTACTGTAATACTGCCAAAGCCTAACCTACACACTCTCCCCACTTCTCCAAAACAAGTCTTTATTGAAAACCAGACTTTTCTCAAATTGTGACTTTTCTCAAAATAATCAGGTTCACCAGATATGTGCTTGTTCTTTCATAAGTCACCACTGACTAGAACTAGGGCTAAGTCACATGATTAAATTCCCTGACAGTTACACTCAGCTCCCCATGATGAATTTTGCTCCCTGGCTATTGGACTGTTACTTATGAAAACTGCCGAGCCTCAGGGCTGGTAAAGAAAATTTAAAAAAACTATAATTTATAATTGTTAGGATCAGTAATCAGGATTAGTAAATTGTTCTCACATGTCTCTCCTCTGTCTGGTCTTCATTGTCTATTTATATATGTACCGACCCTTGCCCGGTTTCTCGGTCAGTCATTGTTAGTGCTCTGTGTTCCTGCTTGTGGTTTACTGGTGTTCGCTGTAACTGAATTTGCTTGTAGTCCCCTGTGTTTAGGTTAGTCCTTGTTCCTTCTGGTTTACCCTTTATGCCTCTTGTGTTCACCCCTTGTGGGCCTTTGTTTCTGGTTAAATGTTACTTTTTGAATAAAGTCCCTTTTCCTGTCTGAAAGTTGTGTCATGAATCATCATACCTTTCCGGCATCCCGACATCACAAAAATATTCAGAAAATCATCTTGAATCCTACAGTTTGAGAACCACTAACCCTAACAATGTTCCTGAGACATTTGAAAAAGATCAATCCAGATTTATTTTCTTCACAACATGACTTCTGCAGCCTCCCTTTCTGTCCTCTGCTGTCACCTAGTGTATTACAATTGTAATACAGTAACAAGATCGCCCGTTTTCTACTGCATTCGTGGCGTTACTTCAGTTTTAGTGAGATTTGTTGTTAAAATTTGATCAGTAATTTGAGAGTTTAGAATTCTAAAATTGAGAGGAAAGAAATGTTCTTCCTCTTTAAAGCAGAAATGAATAACCATCAACATGTTGCTACAGGGTGGAGGTCTGTCACATGGGAATGACAGAGACACAGCCAAGCAGTGTTACATAAACCAACTGAAACAATACTAAAGGAGTTGAACTGAAACCTTAAAGATAATACAGGAAACTAGTAGAAAAAGGACCAACACCATTCTTCTGTGAACATGCCTCAGAATTCCTAGGCCTCACCTGAATCCACACAGCTGGCCCTATTTCCTTAGGCTTTCTGACCTTTCTCACCTTTATGAGGAAATTTTTCAGACATCTACTAGATTATTCAGGCAGTATTTTGCCAAAGTAAAATAAATCTTCGAACATGATGATTCAGTGGTTAGCACTACCATCTCACCATCTTAGGGTTTGAATCCTGCTTCTGCTCTGTGTGTGTGTATTCTGCCTGTGTCATAAGGGTTTCCCCCTGCAGTCCAAAGACTTGCAACCAGGTTAACTGGCATCACTCAGTTACCTACAGTGTGCACTGTGATGGACTGGCATCCTGGGGTACATTTCCCATCAACGATCAATATTAGCGAACAATGAGCGACATAAAAAATGAATGAGATTTGAGAGCGTTTTCCAAAAGTTTTCGTTATTCCAGATTTTAAAGAATGAACTTAAAGTAGTCCTTTGTTGGCTCCTGACCAGTGTCCATGTGAGAACAGCACAGACTGTCAATAACAGGAAGATTGATTTCATGTATTTCAATGGTGAAACCTATGTTACATTACTGTCACATCAGACATATGCAAATGTAAAAAAAACGAATGAAAAAATTAATTTTAATAAAATAAATACTGCAGCATGTATGACAATAACAGCATAGCATCATAAAGGGGAAAATCAAGTCCCGAGGACTTGTGCAGGCATCGGAATCACACTTTACAACAGTGCATGTTCTTTGGTGTATGGGTGTTATACATCAACTCAGCCAAGTTTTGTGGATTCAACACTGGAGTCAGGAGGTATTCGCTAAGAGGATACCTACTGTCTCTCATTAATTGGCCACCAGCAAACGCACCATCCTTTGCCATCTGACACACTCCAAAGCTAGACCACATAAGCATTATGTGGAATCCCTGGCCACTTGGCCACGTCCGTAAAAAGTCCTTCATGGTTGCCTATCACCTGGACATTTAGGCCTAGTGCTCAGGATCCTTTTCACAGGTACAGATGGGATTCAGGGTTGAGCATTCCATCTGCAGCACCTACAATGCCCTGTATACCTGTAATGGCATGAAAAACAATTTCAGTGCCATGCAAGGCATCTCCTCCTTCTGGAAATTATATGCGGTTGTGTGCATGGTGCAGCAGTAATGTGGTCACTGCATGCACATATTTGGACATAACAGCCTTGCTGAGGCCATATGCATCACTGATTGTCTGCAGGAATCCATCGAGGAATTGAGCACAAAATTCAGGTGCGTTCCTCTTTATTATTTAATTATTTCACCTAGCTAATTTCATTAGCTAATTACTTCACCCCAGACAGCCTGTATTTGTTCATTACTGAGATGGTCGAAGGGGTGCATGTCCACCTGTAAAACAACATTTAGTCCAAACAACTTGGCTTCTTTGCTTCTCATGTGTAAAATACTGTCTCCGGTTAAGTTGCACAGTTTTCTGGTTAGCTGCCATTGTCACTGCTAACTGCAAGGGGTAAATCACCTTCTCACTTTAAAGGATGTGACTGTCAGTTACAATGTCAATTACAATTCGCCAGCAAGTAATCTGTAAAATCAAGGGATGTACAAGAATTGCTATGAAATGATGCAGATAGGCAGCAAACTAAAGCCCCACATTATTTTAAGTGTACTATTGTGTGTTTGTGCATGCATGTGTGTGCATTCTTTGTGATGATGTACTGTAATTGAAATAGTTTCCCCCCACTAACAAAATACCCACTACACCGCTGCTTTAAACTGGCCTACTGTTGCGTGAATTTGATGTGTGCATGAAATGAAAATGGCAAAACACTATCTCCAGTATTCCAAAGTACAGATATAAATATAGAAGTAGTTTCTAGCAGGGCTGTTGGTAGATATAAAGCTCTACTGGGGCACAGACCCCCCCCCCCCCATTACTCAAATCACACATTTTTTGTTTTTCCCTTGCTTAGCCCTTTATTCATGCTGCTGCCATACTGATGTCAATATACAGGAGTTAATAATAACAGAGTCAAATCAAAATCAAAATAAGATCATCTGGATTACTTATAAACTTACTTTAGTCTAGGGGTCTCAAACTCAAATTACCTGGGGGTCACTGACTATGTGGTATTACCAAAAGGACGCCACGTGAGAAGTTACACACACAAAAAAGTGTCCCATCTTTTTCAACTTGAAATTTGAAAATTATACAGTCGTTAAGTATATTCAGGACATTCTGGTGACTTGGTCAATTTTTGTTTATTGTTTACTATCAGAAACCTGGCAGTGCTCCCTCTGAGTAAGATGAGTAACATTTGCATTGAGGGAGTTGACAGTGGACACTCTGACAATTGGCTCTCATCTCGTAAGAGTTCAACTATTTATGGGTATTCAGCTAGAGGCAAAAAAGTTCCCAAAAGTGCCGACCTGCACACTGTCTCCACTGCACTACTGACAACTTGTATTGTTCTTACAAGAAGAGGTAAGACTAAAAGCTTCAGTGTACAATATTGACAAGCTGTTAGCAAGCTAGACAGACAAACCATGGCATTCCCCCCATGGCATAACAAAGGTTAAAAACCAAAATATAACTCATAAACATCTCAAGTCTCACGCATTGACCCTCAGACACACATTTCACACAGGTGACAGCCTCACAAACCACACCTTTCTCATGCTGAGAAGTAAGGGATAACACCCACCAAGGTGTCCCTTTATATAAAATTAGTGGACGAGATGCAGGCATACTTAGTGGGGTTTTCCGCAAAGTCAATAACTGTCACGGGTTATACAGAGTTAATAAACCAGCCAATCATAAAATAGCATTTGCTGTCTCCAGGTAAATTCCAAAAAAAATTACATGTGATCCCACTGCAAGCACGTTATTACATGGATGTGCCCGCAGACGGAGTGCAGAAAAGGTGGAAGAGGAAGAGCAACATCTGATAGATGCGGTAGGCAGGGCTCTCAACAGGGTTGCCAGCTCTCACGCATCTGGCATGACACTCACGCTTTCAGGCTCTTGCACAAGAAATCTTACGGCATATCTATATTATTCTATTATCATCATATTTTATATCATAAGCAATGGGGTGATTTGCAAACCCTATAGACTATTTGCAAGGTTGCATACACGTAAATGCATGTGCAAACTATAGTCTCGAATTGAAAATCTCATGCCAGCAGCTGAACAAAGCTGGCAACCCTGTCTCAAGTCTCATGCATTGACAGTGAGATACACGTTTTGCCCCTAATGTAATCTCACTCGAAACTTTTGATGAACAGGCAACGTGCACCAGGAGACACAAAGGGGTCATGATTGAAGGTTCACACCCAATCAAGTTGTCTTTTATCAAAAGTCTTGCCTGTTATGTGTATCTAGTTCACATTACTTGGTTCAGTTTATTTGTTATCCTGTAGTCAGCCTGACCAGAAATCAATATGGCCGCCAGTGATGAGGGCTTGCTGCCCAGCTGGAAAGTAATTATATATGTATCACAGTTATTTTCAATAAAACAGTAATATACATTCATGAAACTATTTATGACTATTGCCTTAATATGCTGATGAAGAAAAAAAGGTCAAACTGTGTTTGTTGTAGTGTGGAGCAGCTTTTGAAGTGTATGTATCCCCTGAGATACGTTGCCAGACTATAGGGGTATAAAGGTGGTTAATGTGAATTATTCAAAATTAAGTTTCAGTCTGGAACATGTTAATATTCACTGAAAAATCTGATATTATAATACACAGTTATGTACACTATGACAGTATAACCAGAAATATTTTCCTGCAGTCCATCACAGTTAGCTCATTTTAAGTTGACAGAAAGGCAAGTAGAGGATTGAGAGAGAGGATGAGAGTGATAGAGGAGATCCCAGCAAGCTCTTCAGACTTGGACTCTAGTGATGAAGATGAGGGAATCATTTTCAGGCAGCATGAAAATATGGACTTGGTAAGTTAAGATAGTTCTACTAGGGGGAGGGAGGAGGATGAGAAGAATCAAAAGTTGAGAAAAGCCAATGGATTTAGGTGACAATGTTGTTATTGAGGGAGACTTTGAAAGGTGCAATCCATAATGATTTTAGTGTAAAACATCTAAATATGAACTAGCAATGTGAACTAAATATGAAACAATAACACTGATGTAATGTGAGAACACCAACCTACTGTATGGTTATGATGTTTTCTGAAAGGGGGCAAACTAACCAGCTAACTTGGAATACCGCGCGCCGCCGTGAAGGAACCCGGACCGCAAGGTGCGCGCCTCACCTTGTAATGTGGGTTAAACTGCGTTTCTTTGACATGACGGATTAGAAAGAAATAAATTCTTTTCACGTTATTATCAATCTAAATGAACACACTGCCAAATATATTTATAAGCTTGTTAAAACGCGAAAGTGAGATTTTACTGCGGTACAGTAGATCAATAATAGGGTTTCTAGCTTTGAAACAAGTCTTGCTGTTTCACAAGTCCAACCTAATAAGACACACACTTTTAGCATCTGAATTGTGGTATAGCATCAGCACAGCTTGCGCAAAACATATGTTATCATTCTGAGTTTCATCAGAGTGGCCGAGCACATGGGGTATTACACAACATTTTTCAATTTTAGGAAGTAAGCTGGTCAAACAAATTTTAACTGATTAATTACTTTTAAACCTTTTATGTACATAACCGTGCACATTGTAGTCTTTTTGGTTGTGATAATTGTGTCTGATACGAAAAGTGTGTGGTGAGTTATCTGCTGTGCCTTTAAGAGCGGATGTGGTCAAAGCCCTTACGCACGAGCATTGCCGTTAGCAACAGAAATGTTCGATTGCTAAATAACAATAAATCTAAAAATGCTATATATAAAAAAACGCAAACGTGAAATTAACGGAACATTATAAAAACATTATACTGTAATCACTACCGACATTCCGAAAGCGTGCCTGTCAGTTGTGCACTTGCTTGACCCACAGCAGCTTTGCCTCTAGTCTTTAGACGTCTGCAGAAGAAAAAACCATGCGTCTCAAAAAGCATTGCGCTATTCTTGAGTGTCTTCAAATAGAAAATACTGGACTATTTCTACCGCGTACTTCGCGTCGAACGCATGTAGGCTATATCAAACCTGAATATACAGTCAACTGACACTTTATTAGGAAAACAATGCAAATATCTTATAAGACAATCATTTGGCAGCAATTCAATGCCTAAAACCATGCAGGTCAAGAGCCTCAGATTACATCCGAATGTGTAAGATGCGATCTAACGCGAAAACGCGAAGTTGGACTTTGACCACTATTGTTGGTGCCAGACTGGATGTTTTGAATATTCCAGGAACTGATGATCTCCTGAGAATATCACATGCAAAGGTCTCTAGAGTTTATACAGAATAACATACAACAGCTATATCACTAATAATAATAATAAGAAGAAGAAGAACAACAACAACACGCCAACCCTTGAGGTGAATGGGCTACAACAGTAGAAGGCCACAATGGACCACACTCCTCTTAGTTAATAATATAGGACGTGAGACTAATATAGGACCTCAGGCTAACTGAAACTGGATGGTTGAAAACTGGAAAAATTGTTAAATCTCGATTTCTGGTTTGCCGTGTACATAGGTGAGGTCAGAACTTAAAATTAATCAATAGATCCAATTAACCAGCCTTGTGTCAGTAGTTCAGCTGGTGGTTGTGCTGTAATAGGTACCTTAATACCATCTTGTTGAATCCATGCCTCAAAAATTTTAGCCTGTGTTCAGAGCGGGGGGTGGGAGTGGGGGGGTCCTACCCAGTATTAGAATGGTATCCCTAAGACACTTAATCAATCCTTTTTTTTTTACTCTGCACGTTTTCTGGTTTACCCAAACACCGTAGAAAAATACATTCCGGCAGTTGCTCATTTGGGTTTATTCAAAGGGAAAAAACTGGTCTATTTTACATTATATACATTACGGAAGTTGAAAAATAAAAGAATAATGTGGTTTTCCGACTTAAGCTTTTTAAAAAAATCCGAATGACGTGTAATCAAAAGTTGGCCAATAGCAATCTTTAGAGATTACACCTCCTCCAGTTATTTAAATGAAAATAAAACGAGGTGAATGCGAGAAGTGATAGGAAACAAGGGTTTTATTCGCAGAGACTGGGAGGTTATATTTTTAAAATGATTCATGGATACATATTGCTCACAGGTATGTACTGATACATAACTAATTTTTAGGACAAACAAGCAGTTTATTACCTGTGGCGGAAACTACTTCTTACCTGAAACATGAATATTTTCGTTTTCTGTTGTACCAATATTATAATTTTAACCGTCATAACCTGAGAATCTAAAAAGTTACATTATTTCCGTGCATCGGAATACATTATAGGTTCATTATACTATTACCCGCATACTGTAATGAAAATAGAGCCACTTTCATTTTTTAACACCTAAAGAGGCTGTTGTTTTCCTTTTGGAATGTGTTGGTATTGATAATGAACAGTATCAGTCTATATCGTGGTTATATTGTGGCCAACTTAACACTCATTCTAAGACCAATTTATAAACCAAGGGAGTCGATTTGCGTATGGACATGTCCCTACCAATATTCTGAGAGCATCATGTCCCTTTAGGCTGGGGGGTTCGGAGTTCTTTTGGTTCATACCAATGATGAAACTAAAAATACGCCCTTGTTATAAATGTCTGCCGAATTTAAGTAATTATTTTAAGAATTGCAATCTAAGTCTGCCCTTTTCTTTAATCGTTTGTTTCAGTTTTTTAATATTACTAATGAAAATTCTTCTGCAGTAGTCACCGGAACACATATAAGACAGAATTATTGCTGGTTGGTCAATTTGTTCCAGCTCGTAGAAATGTTGTTTTACTTAACAGGAAACCTGCTATGATGCATTGTCAGGAAACCGAACACAGCTTAACTAGTGTCATTATTTCCAATTAGAAATTGAGAGAAAATTTAAAAATCAGGGACATACTGGAGTTTTATAAAAACGTAGAATTACTATGACCGGTAAATTATATTTATAATTTGTTTTATCGGATGCTGCTAAAGGCATTATGATAATATATTACAATATAAATGTATATTAGGACTTCCAATGCTATGAAATACTGCTATACAACCCATAAACATTAAGTTCCCCATTAGTACAAAATTTCTTCAGATTCAGGTACTCACATCAGGTTATCCTCAGTAACTTACAATAGGTTTGTGAAAGAGGAAACTCAACATGGGATAAAAACAAGGAAATGAACCTAACATAGAAACATGCTTTGTGAAGTATTACACAAAATCAAACACTAATCCTTACAAGAACGAAAAGTTAGATTGACTTTGGAAATAAGAACATAAGAAATTTACAAATGAGAGGAGGCCATTCGGCCCATCAAGCTCGTTTGGGGAGAACCTAACTAGTAGCTCAGAGTTGTTAAAATCTTATCT
>JAODKC010000039.1:16801687-16811899 GCA_026777985.1 Mormyrops attenuatus | reverse complement strand
TAACGTCACTGTATTAGGCTGGTTTAACCTAGCGATCTCCATAACTTATGAGTCAGGCTGTAAGTTTCTTTTGTACAATACGTTTTTGTGGCAGTTTTACTCGCTTTTCACCTGTCAACTTTGAAGTCAGACAATAATGGAGCGATGCGAGTTTGGCTCGCTGTTTATTCTGTGTTCACGCGCTGACCTACGGAAGCGTAATGCGTTCACTTTTCAGAAAAACAGAGCAGAATTATTTTTTCTCAAGTTTTAGTTTTAATACTGAATCAATAAAAACAGAATGTTTTGAGAATTTCTGGTATCATTCGAATGTTTCTAGTAATGCATCGTGTTGGTCTTAAATTTTACTTGTAATGGTCTTAAAAGGTCTTAAAAAGGTCTTAAATTTAACTTACTGAAACCTGCAAGAACCATGATATACACACACAGGGGTATACATAGAAACTCTAGGCCCCCCAGCCACATTTTGCATTTAATTTTAGGATGTGTTTGCCCACTGTCCCCACAGCGTGTGTGTGTGTGTGTGTGTGTGTGGATTAGGTTGATATTACATTGTGGGGACCAAATGTCCCTCATAATATAATAAAAACCATTTTTTTAAAACATTTTTCTGGTCCCACAAAGATCTGTGAATGCAGTCAAAAAAGTAAAAATGCCAAAAGTCTCGTATTTGTTTGGTTACTTATGGTTAAGGTTAGGGCTGGGTAGGGGTTAAGGTTGTCATGTTGGGATTATAGTTTTCCCCGTAGAAATGAATGGAGAGTCCCCACAAATATATAATTATAAACCTGTGTGTGTGTTTTGAAAAATGTTTAATTGTCTAGATCACAGAGTAATTCAGGACTTCTTATATTGTTCATTACAGTTGTAGAACAAATGAAAAATGATACCATCAAAAAAAACAGTACACTAGAAGAAAGTAAGTATATTATTTTGTCATTGTTTAACTCCTTTTGCATATACATATTTTTAAAGCTAATAACCGTATGTGCGACATATGGTACATATTACACATTGTGCCAATGATAACGGCAATGAATTTAGAACTGTTTGGGACATAAAACATTCTGGCCATAGTTAGAACAATGCTATTAGCCCTTGGTTTGTGTTCCATTGTAGCATGCAGGCGACAATATCTAATTGCAAGCAGCGCTTCCTACTGGGCATCCTGATTATAAAAGAATGGATACTACTGTGTGAATCCACCTGTAACACTTTATAACGAGGTTTATAATTGTCTGTTAATGATTCACAAAGTGTTATAACCTAATTAATAACCTGATTATACTCATTCATAAACCCTTTATAAGGGTAGCTTTGTTGTGAAGTGGTACTGATGTACCTGTATATCTCTGCTCTTCGTGGATCACTTCACATGCTGCTTTTTTCAGCTAAACTGTTCTTTGAGAATTACTCTTTAAAATGTGGTATTCGTCGGTTTCTACTAAAAGAACCAGAGACTGTATTGGCTAACTATGGGTATCATCCAATACAGCAACAACTGACCATTGGCCGATGGTTAAAAATGAGCCGATATTTACTACTAATAATTCCCTTTAAAATGGTGACCTGTATTGCCTTGCACACCCGTCTACTACTAAACAGTTAGAAAAATGTCTCTTAAGTGGAATTATTTTAACGTTGGTGAAAATGACGTTAGAAATGCTTTTTGCAAGCAGTGCTGTTTATTTTTACATAATAATACATTTCCATATATATGTGTGTGTATATACATATACATACATAAATAAATAAATAAAAATAACAGCTATGTGGTTTGGTACAGCTAGCAGGTGTATCATTAATGTATAAACCAGCACTCACGGGTGCTCTAAGAACATAGATGTGAACCACAGAAGTATGGTGAGTTTAAATCACCATTTCATTGGGTGTCTAACTGTTTCATCCTGTTGTGTGCTGCAGCTAATGGCAAGACCAGAAGTAAACGTGCTAACAGGAACAACAACAACAATAACTATGAGGATGAGGAAGGTAATGGGTATCTGGTACAATATTGTCAAATCTCACAGGGCACCTGATTTCAAATTTGAATGCACTATTCAAAAATAGATAGATAGGCATCCATTAGAGGACCAGACATCTAGTTAATAAAAGTTTAGATTAAAATAGACTTTTTAAATGAGATTAATTCAAGTCTCAATATAATGATTTTTTATAGATCAGTCTTTGTGAAAAAGATACTTTGCTAGCAAAATAGTTTAAAGGAATATTTTATAACAGCATATATTCCTAATTGAACTTTTAATTTTTATAGATGCTGGGACAGAAATTGCCTTTGTTCTTGATGGATCTGGAAGTATTGACCCCGAAGACTTCGAAAAAGCAAAAACATTCATTTGTGATATAATGACAAAAGTTTGGGAAAGCTGTTTTAGTGTATGTACTTTGGCATAATATAATATAATATAATATAATATAATATAATATAATATAATATAATATAAAGTGGGAAGTCAAGATGAAAATGGTCAGGTATCTTGAGCAGATGAGTTTACAAGGGTAGTGATATTGTAGTTGATAATATCCTTTTGGATCCATTAGAATCCTTAGCTGATGTTAAAGGACAGCTGTTGAAGGTTGATCCACTGTAGGTGAACCTTTGGATCCTTAAAATAACTGCATTTGGTGCAGAATCCTGCAGCCAGAGTTCTTTCTGCAACCAATAAGTTTGGTCATATTATACCTGTTTTGTTATTGTTACATTGACTTCCTGTTAAGTTTCCTATTGATTTTACGCTGCTATTACTAACTTATAAAGCCCCAGATGAGCTCGCCCCAGACTACTTGTGAAATCTTTTTGTTCCATAAAAGCTGTTTGTTCACAGAAGAAAGGGAAAGAAGTTGCAGAGCAAAATAGTTTTAGAGCACTATAGTTGCTCTATAGTTTTAGAGCAAATGTGTAAGATTTAGGCTCACTCTCATTATTTACATGTAGGCTGAAAAAAAAGTTTGTTTCATTTAATATACAGGAAGATTAGCTCTTGGTAGTTACTTGCCCCCAAAAACGGTCATAGAACTGGGTCATCAGCTTCAGAGGAGTGACCCTTATGTCTGGGCTCCCAGTTACCACTCCCTCCAGGTTGTGCTTCTTTATGGTTCCCACCCTGCTGTCTTGCACTGTTGCTTTCCTGCCCCACATTTGCTCTCATTTTGCTTACCCACTCCCCCCAGAATACCAGCCCCCTGCTTGTCCTACACCAGGGTTCCCCAGTTCCGGTCCTGGGGGGGCAGTGTGCCACACAGTTTGCAGATTTCCCTGTTGAAACACACCACATTCAGCTTACCAGCTAATTGCCAGGTTTAGTAGATGTGGTTGCGTTGGGAAATCTGCAAACTTTTTCAGACTGGACCCTCACGGACCGGAAGTGGGGAACCCTGTCCTTCAGCCTGCCAGTGCCACTGAACCTGCTACCACACCCTCTCAAACTGCCTGTGCCATACTTACCAGCACTATCCCACCCTGCCTGAATTAATCATTTATCTGAACTTGCCAGAGGACGATGGGGTTCTCCCAGTCTGGTTTCTCCCAAGGTGTGTTACTCACTGGGGACTGGATCTGGGATTCTCTAAAGTGCTTTATGACAAGGGCCCTTCTTAAATGTTAAATGTCCTCTATATAAACATACATGTATATGATAGATAGATAGATAGATAGATAGATAGATAGATAGATAGATAGATAGATAGATATTTAATTGATTAGAAAAAATTTAATTAGTAATTAGGTTTTTCTATACTCACTTGGGAATTTAATCTACAACCCCAGCCAGATTTCTGGGTGAATTAAACATATAAATGACCATATAAACTAAATCAAGGGATTATAAACACTGATTATTTTTCTTTTTTCTGATAGTGTAACTTTGCTGTTGTTCAGTATGGGGATGTAGTACAACCAGAACTACTACTCAGCGAAAATGCTGAGAGCGAGAAAGCTCTTATGAAGGTTCAAAACATAAAACAGATTACAAAAGTCACCGTCACTGCGTCAGCCATTAACTATGTGCTGTAAGTATGGATTTTTGTCAAACATTCTTTCAGACTCATTGCCATATTTTTCAGAACTTTTACTACTTACATTTTCATTACAGTGAGCATGTTTTTGTGCCTGAAAATGGGTCAAAAGAAAACTCAAGAAAGATCATTATTGTACTGACAGATGGAGAGATAGTGGCAGATAAAATGAATCTTACGACAGTTTTAGATTCACCAAAAATGAAAGACATCACCCGCTTTGCTATTGGGGTATGGTTTTTTATTACAACTCTTGCATTTTATGTATTTCAGTTTGTTATACTTTTAGGAACTATCTATCTATCTATATTTTCTGAAACTGCTTATCGTTATCTCACTCACACTATACTGTAAGAATGGGGCACGGGGGGGAACGGGAATGGTAAAAGTTGTCAATTGCGGGGGAAGGAGGGTTTATATTCACCATTAAGTACAGTAAGCACTTTTATGACTTTTAGGTAGGAGCAGCAACCAGAGGAAAGGGACGGAAGGAGCTAGAGCAAATTGCTTTGAAACCATACGAGAAGCACTTATTTATGGTGGATAACTATGGTGCCTTGAAGGCTTATCTCCAACAGTTAGAAACAAGCATAATTGGAATTGAAGGTGAGACTCAGTGAGTATGTATCACAGCAGTATTTTAAAAAGCTGCATCAGTTTGTAGTTATCAAATGCTCTGCCTCCCCAGGAATCCAGCAGGGGGCAGCATTTCAATTCACCCTTTCTGAAGCTGGATTTAGTTCCCATTTAGCACATGATGTAAGTGGAAGTTTATGTAATGTGCATAAAACACCATGCAGTGAGCCTGCCACTGTAGTATCAGACTAACACATTATTAATGTATATATAAAATTTATTATATATTTTGTTATTTACAATACAAAAAAATATTAGAATGCAATTGTAAAAAAATGCAACTAGTAAAATCCAAAATGTGTAATTAATAGTATTGATAAAAGATTAAAATACAGTCTCGAAGGTCCACTGAATTCAACCTCTAAAATGAGTACCACTCAATGAGTGCTTGTACCAGTGTGTTCTGCACTAATAGAAATTTGATATATTTATGTTTGTGTCTATACAGGGATTGCGTCTTTTTGGTGCTGTGGGGGCATATGATTGGAGTGGGGGAGTGATTCTGAGTCATCCTACGAATAACCGTGTAAAATTTCTAAACACAACATCCACAGGAAAAGAGTTTTCCTATTTAGGTAAACACCTAGAAAATTAAACAACAGTATGTTCATGTGTTAACCCTTATAAATTTCAGAAATGTATCTATTTTTATTTCCACTTTATTAGAGTTGAAGCATTCCCAGCATATGATATATACATACATTTTTTACATAAATTGTTTGCATTAAATGCAGGATACTAGGTATTTAAGAACTAATGAAAAGTATGCATATAGTGTAACATACTGATGAAGAAGGATATTATGGTATACAGAACTGCGCTGTGTTTCTCTTTGAAGGATATAGTGTGACATCTGCCAGGGCACCCAGCTTTAGCCTGTACATTTCAGGTGCACCTCGACACAATTTAAGTGGTGCTGTCTTTGTGTTTGTCGAAACCTCCCAAAACTCGATACAGACACTATCTGGAGAGCAGGTCAGTGATTCCTTTGATAGTGATTGAAAACTCATCTCAAATACTGCCAGACATACTTTGCAATTTAAAGATAACTTTTCACTTAAAATTTTAGTGCTTCATCAAGTTTTTTGACGAATTGTATGCACTGGGACCAAAACATCACTTTGACTATTAATGAAAATGGGGAATGATAATTTAATAAACATCTAATAAGTACTGATTGGTTTTCAGTACAGATTCGTTATAGGAACTTCTGATCGATTTTTGTAAATCAACTACAGTTCACAGGGTTTACATCAGAATCAGAGAGAAGGAGGATCGCTGTTAGCTACAGTATGGAGTGGGGGGGGGGGCGCATAAGCAATTCAGTACATTTGTTTATTAGTTAGTTTTATTTGCTATGGGTACTCTATTGTGGTTAAACAGTGCTGGATTTTTTTGAAACATGTAAATGAAACATATAAATGCATCAAAATGGCAGCAGTACAGCAAACTAAATTAGACAAAATACAATAATACGGGACAGAAATCAAGGAGTCATGTAGAAATATCTCAATCACTGGAGAAATGACAGTAATAACAATAAGAAGAAGAAGAAGAATGAAAATTAAAGTTCATGAAAAAACATAATTTTTAGTGCAACACTGACCTTTTGTTATTCACTTTGAATCTTTTGCTAATTTTTGGGACAAACAAGGGTTAACAATTAAAGAAGGCAGTGCTGTACTCCAGCAAGGTGCGATTAGGACATAGGAGTGCGAAGCTGGGCTCTGCAAGGCTTCGTCTATATTTGAAACCTAACTGTACATACTGTATGAATATGGTTGTTTAAGCTGACATGATTTCCACCAGTAATGTTCTAAAAGTCTGTCCCAAATGGCTCAGGTCGGCTCATACTTTGGATCAGTGCTGTGTGCCTTGGACCTAGACAGAGACCAGAAGACTGAATATCTACTTGTTGGGGCACCTTTCTTTCATCTTAAAGGAGAGGAGGGAAAGGTTTACATTTACAAACTTGAGGAGGTGAGCCACAAGTCTTAGACTGTTTACTCACTCTGAAACTGGTATAACTAGACACTGTAGGTACAGCATAATTCCATTCATACAAAAAAATGTGAAATCTGAGTGGCGTGCAGTTTTTGTCAGAAGATATTTTTTGCTTTAATAAAAAAATTACACCCAGTCCTGGGTAAGTGTTTGAAAGATGGATGCATAGAACAAATTGGCTGTGATCACGCAGGGAAAATTTAAGAAGGAGGACTGGGAGATGAAGGGCATGGATGGATACATCTTTGCCAGATTTGGCTCTACAATCACAGACATTGGAGACATTGATGGAAACAATTACAATGATGTTGCTGTTGGAGCTCCACTAGAAGAAGATAACGGCCAGTCCAGTGGCAGCATCTATATTTACAATGGCTATGAAGGAGGCATCAGGAACCATTTCTCACAGGTCAGCTACCATATCTGTCATGAAGAAGTCACACTTGTACAAGTTACACAAGATTCTTCAAATTCAATCAATGACTGTTTATTTACGTAATTACCATAGGTTAAAGCCAAGCACAATACTCTGATCCCAATCGATAATAAATTTGTGTGTTGTTTTATATTATTGCAAAAACAAAGGCTCACAGGTGTTATAGTGAGCCCCTGAAAATACACACTTAATTTTTTTTTTTTTAAAAAACTTGCTACATTAGAGGTTTTATCTGCTGTCTGTTTTTCTTTCTAGAGAATTTCAGCTGCACATTTTGAAATGAAGCTGCAGTACTTTGGCCAGGCGATCACTAAAATGTCTAATCGATACCTTGCAGTGGGAAGTGAAGGAATGGTCACTATTTTAGAGTAAGCATAAACAGAAAATGCTGAATCTCATTAGATTTTAAGAAAGGTTTTGTAGTCTCCGATATACATACAAATGCATATAAATAGATGAATAGATGAATGCATTTTCAAAGTCCCATATTTAATCCAATAATTGTTATTGTTTTGTACTACTAGAAAAAACAAGCTAAACACTATAATGTCATCAGTATCTAAGTACAGATGATTGTTCCAACTCACTCTGCATTCAAAAGTTTCAAAAGCAAACCATATCATCATGAATTTTTCTTTAAGAAGTCTCAAAGTAACTTTTAATGAGAATATATATATATATACACACCCATAGACACATATGTGCACATATATGTATATATATAAAATTAATTGTGCTGATCCATCTCTTTACTGTTTATCCTAGAGCTGTTCCTGTTATACAGTTCAGCTCAACAATAGATGCCAATCCTAAAAGGATTTCTCTTTCTCATACGGAAAAAAACATTAAGTTAAACATTTGCTTCAAATCAAAGAGAGGGGGCCTGAAGGGTAAGTATATGTAGCTACCTGTAAGCTGTTTCTATCTGTTGCTATCGTTAAATAATTTTATCAGCTTTCCATATAATTAGCATAACCGATTGCATTGTCTGTTATCCATTTTGCTCCAGACGGTCATCTCCTCATTTTTTATGAAGTGGACTTGGATGCTAAGCATGAGGAAAAGCGTCTTATTTTTGTTAATGGATTAAAATCATCGATTGAAAGCACCTTTACTTTGACAAAAGAGATAAACTGCCCTGATGTAATGATCACCAAATTAAAGGTATGTAAAAAAAGGGAAACATGGATAGGGTGGTAAGGGGAACCATGCATCGTGAAAATGCAAAGTGCGCCCTGAAGTTAGTGTTGTGGCTGACCCATATTCATCCAGCACAATGTACTCTACTCTGCTTCCCTCCAAGTCAAAAAACATACACTTAAGTAAATCAATGTCCCAAAATGATCCATAGCAACTGTGCGCCCTGCAACTGGCATTCTGCTCAGAGTCCCCCCTCCCTCATGCCCATGCCAGTGGCAGTTCTAGCTTGTATGGCACCCTGAGTGAACCCCCCCCCCTTTAGCCCCCGCCCCCCTCAACAAAAATTTTGAATTTGAGAATTAATATGATTATCAAAACTTACAAAAGTTTATGAACAAATGTAGATGGCTTTATCAGAGTGCCCTCAATGTTAATGCATAATTCAGAAAGAGAAATAACTAAAGATTTGGGACCAATAAGGAGAACTTCAGTTCTGTCAGAACTGAATTTCACACAAACCAGAAAAAAATGCAACAATGTGTCTGTGAAACTATATATTCACAGTATTATGAATGAATTGTGGTTCATTTGGTAGCATTTCATAGTGGGACTGATTTTACTGATTGCAGTAGTACTGTACAAAGTTAGAGGTATTTGATAGATTTTCCCTCTCCACTTACCTCGGACTTTCAGTGGGCCGACACGAGGTCAACCTGCTCCTGCACCGCTTCTCATCTAGTACTTCTGAGTGGTAGCACAACTTGCTCTGAAACTAAAATCAGGCCGCCTTGATGTTAATATGATACCCCATACTATATCAAGCAATACTGTACAATTCTTTCTGCTTGCAACAAATGTTGTGTTGGGTATGATTTGCAACAGCTGCATGCACTCACTGATTTTGTTTTTTTTTTCCAGGAATGCAATGACTGCTTCTCTCCGATACAGATAAGGCTGAAATTTCAGTTGGTCAATGAATCGGCCAATATTCCATTACGCGTTTTGGATACGTTCAGCCCCATGGAGTCAACCACACAGGTATTAAAGGGGAAGTGAGTTCCTTTTAAAAATGCCCAGTCCTTCATTAGATTAATGTGGACACAGAAACTGTCAGGATCTCAGGGCATTTAGGCCAGTTGCTTCCACTGGTCATATGGTCCATAGAGTCTCCTAATGTTAATTTAAACACTTAAGCAACTGGGAGAGGTGCAATGCTGTGGTGCAGTGGTTAGCACTGGTACCTCATGCCTCTGTTAGCAGGGTTTGAGTCTTTGCTATGGCTCCATGTGTGTGGAGTTTGCATGCTCTCCTATTACAGGGTTCGCTCTAAATTCACAGGTTTCCTCTAACAGTCCAGAAACATGCTGAGGTGAATTGAAATTATTAAATTGCCTGTAGGTATACATGTGTGAGTGTGCCCTGTGATGGGTTGGCACTCCATCCTGGGTTATTCCCTGTTTGCACCAGTAGCTTCTGGGATGGGCTTGGGACACCCCCCTTCCCATCTGCAACCCTGAATAGGACAAGCAGTTACAGATAATGGGTGGACTTTAACAATGGTCATTTCAAGGAGAGCTACAGCCCATTATTTAAAAACACTAGTTTGGTAATGCCTTGTATTAATAAAAGAATTTACAATGTTCTTTTGTAGGAATATTATTTACACTGATACAAAGCTTAGTGATTGTAAACACTTCAGGATAAATATTCCATATCACCTCTTGTACTCCTAACTTGACATTCCATTGTAGTACAGTAGTAGTATGTACAGTTTCCTGCATTGCATAGTTTCAATTTTAAAGTAAACTTAAACGAAGTACAATGAGCACACCAACAAACTACATTTCTGTTAACTAAACACATTCCCTAATTTCATAGTGGCAAAACATCCATCCATCCATCCATTAACTACCGCTGTTCCGGGTCGGGTCGCGGGGGCAGCAGTCTAAGCAGGGAAACCC
>JAODKC010000039.1:16779622-16801587 GCA_026777985.1 Mormyrops attenuatus | reverse complement strand
GGGGGACCCACGTGCCTTCTTCGGGCTGTGCCCGACCAGGCCCCATGGGCACAGGCCTGGCCACCAGGCGCTCGCCATCGAGCCCCACCCCCAGGAGTGGCAAAACATTTGTGTTAAATCCATGCTCTAATTAAAAGAATGCAACCCATCAGAATTCGGACCTGTTCTTCGTTATTTTGACTGGATTTAAGTCTGTGCTGACCCTGTGTTATGTATCTATATACTTGCTGATTGCTTCCCACAGATTCCATTTGAGGTCAATTGTCTTAACAAAGAAGTATGTGTGCCACAAATATCCATATCAAACTCAAAATTGAGGTGAGTCACATATGGTTTCATACGTCTCTCACTATCATTTAGTTCAGTGCTTGTGTTGCCTATGTTCTGCTCTGAATAACAAATGTAGAGTCAGACTTAGATATTACCATAAATAACAAAAGTATCTAGAATCACCTGACTTTCTAGTATACATGGAAATGCACATTCAGTGGGTAGGCATGCCTAAATTGGCTGCTTGTTACGATGTTATGTATATAAATGTTATGTATATAAACATTTAAATATTTGTGCTTTGTTACAGTACAGACATTATTGTATTTGGAGCTACAAAGAATTTGAATTTAGATTTCAATTTAACAAACGAGGGTGAACAATCTTTCCTTACCAACCTGCTCTTGACATATCCAGACGTTCTCAAGTTCAACAAAGTCTCAAAGGTAAATCAACTGTCTTTTAAGTAACGGTTTGTCGGGTGGTTGCCTCCATTGAGTGTGTTTAAAAGCATATAATGCATGGCTTGTAATGCATTAACCTGTTATACCACGTGCACCACGTATTTGGCGGACACATTTGGACTTGAAATGTTTATTTTCATGTTTAGTAATCAAAAATGTGTTAATTCGTAGAACTACTATTCAGGCTTGGGGGCAATACCGCAGTACTTGGTTTTTAGCAAAACTATATCTTGGGGAACCTCCCTCCCCCTACTCGGAATATTTTATCACCAAGATATAAAATACCGGAATAGCGTTGCTTTTTAAAATAAAGTTGAATTACCATATACCATAATGTAATGTGTGGAAAGTATGAAAAATTAGATACCAATCCAGCTTACTACAATTAAACATTTTGCTTATATACGACCCATGCAACATTCTTTAATTCGAAAATAGTCAATTGCCAGTTTGAAATCGCCTGTTGTCAGTCTTTTTGTACAAACAGGCAAGCTGTAACTTAACTCCAAGCCATGCATTATATGTTTGAAATGCACAGTTGTGGACTTTCCATTCATTTCTATGGGTTAAACTCTAATCCCAACACAACCTCAACCCCTAACCAGCCCTAACCTTATCCATAAGTAACCAAACAAAATACAAGACTTTTGGCATTTTTACTTTTTTGATTGCATTCACAGATCTTTGTAGTGACCTGAAAAATGGTCCCCACAATGGCAAAATAACAAGTTTTTACTATAATTTGGAGAACATTTAGTCCCCACAATGTAATATAAACATAATCCACACACACACACTTTGTTTTTTTATTATTAATTTCGACATGAATGGACATTACATCATTAAATCATTTTGGCATTTCATCACTGACCATAGGTCAGGACCTCAGCCTGAAGCACTGTTGTCATTTAAGTGATCTTTAGTAATTTCTTCTGATAAGTAATGTTGGTTGCATGTAAAGATTATAATCACGCATTGATTTACTACTGTGATTCCCCTGGCTGGCACTATGTTTGTGGTTATAGAAATTGAATCAACACTCTTCAGATTAAAGAATTAGACAGAGCTGTGGTATAAATTGAATTAATCATATTCCCCAGACGGGCAAAACATGGTTTTGGGACCGGTCCATCGCTGAAACCGCTGCTGCAGGCACTTTCTCATTAACACAATAACTCAAAAATCTTTGCAGATACATTATCCGGGTAACTGAAACTGAAAGCGATCATATTTTGAGACAAATCACATAAAAACTTGAAGCACCGCCAAACAGTGATAGAAAAGAGTAGTTTTAACACTTGATCCCATTAGTGTGATAAATCAAAATTTAAATGAAGTATATGTTTCAAACATTGTTTACATATTTTTTTGTCACCAGCCCCCCACGCTTGGCAAATTTGATCGGTAGCTGGTTGGTGAAATTCATTGTGGTGAGCTCAGCAGAATTTATTGTGAGGAAATTTAAAGTTGGAGAGATAAATTTGGGCATAATTATGGTAATTTTTTCTTGTTCTAGCCTTATGGAGTGGTGGCTCTGAGGCTACGGATCTGTGTCAGCAACTGGAAGATTGCTAGTTCAAATGCTATGAATGCCCACAGTGATTCTACTCCATTGGGCCCTTGAGCAAGGCCCTTAACCTGCAATTGCTTTGTCCTGGGTTAATCTACAACCCTATAAGGAGGTCCTCCAACTTAGAGGGAGTAACTTGAGGGTTGGTGGCAGAATTGGCACTATAGCCTCTGGGAAAAAAAACTCACACTGGTCCATTTGGACTAGTGTGGTGCTGAGGTATGCCCGCCACATAGCTGCACTCAGGTTCTCTTCTCTGAGGTGTTTTATCATGTGGTGGGTGCAGCAACACGCTGTAATCAGTGCATGCTCCTTACCTCTGGTCCTAGTCAGTGGTGGCATATGAAATTAGAGGTCAAGATCTGGTGAACCTGACTAAACTTTGACCCAAAGCTTCACTGTGTGTGTGCACGCACACGCATGTGTATTTCAAAGGGACAGCAATTAACCATGGTTAACCATTCAGAATACGAGTTCACCTATCAGGATAAATACACTCACTTGTTTGGCACCAGATCAGAGCCAAGAGTTAAAAATGCTTTGTAAATACTGTTCTTTTTGGTTGTAGCTAATTCTGTGTATGTATTGAATTAAGGACTACAATGTAATTACATTTAATTATTTACTATAATATTTTTTGTAATAACTAATATATGATCAGGTCTGAAATTATACCTGGCGGGGGCACCCTACAGTTTGCTTAACTAAATTTTTTTTAAAACTTATGCATACTTATGGTATGACAGTAGATACCACCCAAGCCTACTGTAGGGGGACTAGAGATCGAGGTTGGTAGTGTGGAGGAAATAGTGATTAGATAAAGGAGAGGGGGTGATGGGGCCATTTGGGGAATACATCATTGTCAATTTTTTGTCAGCTTCTTTGTCTTTTGTATGCATGCCTATTTTAACTAGTCTAGTATTATAATAAATGTGTGTTTATTTGCAAAGTTAAAATTCTAATATAACAACTTCTAGTTTGTTTTGCTGGTGTTCGGTTTTCACAAGTTTTGAGATCCGTAAAAACAACCTAGGTAGCAATAACGGACTGTCGTTGAAAATGTTGGTCATACTGCATATGAGAAATAAGAATAATATAAATATTAAGCCAAAAAATATAAATGACATTTAAGATATGGAAATTAAGATGTAAAGACATACAGGTAACCACCTAATTATTGGGCAAATTTCCATGTAAGTGGAATGTGCAATAAATGAATAGGTGTAGTTTCAGAATTACATGTCACAACTAGGACTTGGAGCATTCAGGTAAAAACACATTTATTGGCTTTCACATTTCCAGTTGATCCATGCAGTACCAGATATTGTAGAGGTTGGGGGTGTGGGAGGAGTAAGGATTAGATGAACAGTGCAGGTGATGGGGCTGTCTGGGAATACATTGTTGTACACTGCTCAAAAGAATTAAAGGAACACTTTTTAATCAGAGTATAGCATCAAGTTAGTTAAACTTCTGGGATATTGATTTTGTCAGTGAAGTGACAGAGGGGCTTGTTAACCAGTTTCAGCTGCTTTGGTGTTAATGATATTAACAACAGGTGCACTAGAGGGGCAACAATGAGACGACCCCCAAAACATTAATGGTTTAACAGGAGGAGGCCACTGACATTTTCCCTCAACTCTTCTGATTGTTTTTTCACTAGTTTTGCATTTGGCTATGGTGAGTGTCACTACTGGTAGCATGAGGCAATACCTGGATCCTACAATGGTTGCACAGGTAGTCCAACTCCTCCAGGATGGTGCATCAATACGTACCATTGTGTGCCAGGTAGCCTGTATCTGCTTCTTTGTGCAAGGAGGAACAGGATGAGCACTGCCAGAGGCCTACAAAATGACGTTCAGTAGGCCACTGGTATGAATGTCTCTGACCAAACAATCAGGAACAGACTTCATGATGGTGGCCTGAGAGTCCTATGTCCTCTAGTGGGCCCTCTGCTCACTGCCTGACACCATGGAGCTCAATTTCCATTTCACCCTGAGCACATGTGACAAACGTGAAAGCGTCTGGAGAAGCTGTGGAGAATGTTATGCTGCTGAAACATTGTTCAGCTTAACCAGTTTGGTGGTGGGTCAGTGATAGTCTGGGGAGGCACATCCATGGAGGGACGCACAGACCTCTACAGGCTAGGCAACGGCAGCTTGACTGCCATTAGATATCGGAATGAAATCCTTGGACCCACTGTCAGACCCTACGATGATGCAGTGGATCCTGAGTTCTGCCTGGTGCACGACAATGCCCAGCCTAATGTGGCTAGTTTATGCATGCAGTTTCTGGAGGATGAAGGAGTTAATACCATTGACTGGCCCCCACGGTCACCTGAACTGAATCCAATAGAACACCTCTGGGACATTATGTTTTGGTCCATCTGAGACCACCAGGTTGCAACCCAGTGATGCCCTGGTTCAGATCAGGGAGGAGATCCCCCAGGACACCATCCGTCATCTCATTAGGAGCATGCCCTGACGTTGTCAGGCATGCATACAAGCACGTGAGGGCCAAAGAAATGAATATGATTTTGATTTGCTGCAATGAAATATCAGCAAAATGGACTAGTCTGCCGCATCATTTCACTTAGATTTTCTGGGTGTCTTTGAATTCAGCCATCTGTAGGTTGATAACTTTCAATTCCATCAAATAATGTGGCATCCTTTCATTCCTAACACATTACCCAGTCTATATCACTATAGACATCCAGCATGACTTTTTTCTCATTGAGTTTCCATTCAGATTGTGTTTTCAACGTCTTCCTTTAATTTTGTTGAGCAGTGTAATTCTGATAGCATCTTTTCTAGTTAAGGAGATGTTATGTGCTGAATGTAACTGCAAAGCTACATGTTGATTCCAGTATCCAAGTGGCAGAATGACAATATAGCACCAGGGTCAAAGGAGGATTAGTATTAGAATGATTACATAAAAAACTATACATATCACATGAATCAGGCTTTATTATAATTACATTTGGTAGCCCAAATTATACGAAGTATGCCAAGTCAAGTTAATTTTATTCTTAGAGTATGATCAAAGCATGACAACAGCAGCTGATTGCACAGTTTTCTGTCATAAATAGACAAATAAATGCATAAAAATGAATAAAATAGCCCTCATGCAAGATTAAAAAGCCAAGGAGTAAACATGGGTTTTTAAAGGGGCCCTATTATGCTAATTTTCACCATTCATCATTTTATTCAGAGGGTCTACTAGAATAGATTTACAACCTTCAATGTTCCAAAAACATAATATTTTTCTCATATTGTACATCTCTATTCATTCTGTCTGAAATGCTTGGTTAGACCTTTAAGTCCCACCGCTGATGAGCTCAGTGTGCTCTAATTGGTCAGTTTGCCCTACACATTCTTCCATTGTTTTGCAGTCTGCAGACAGATCTATGCGAAGAGTCAAGGTCGGCCAGTAAGGACTGTGTTACAGTAAATGTGACTTTATCATATCACGGAAGTAAGGGCTGGAATTCCAACGAGGTGTTTCATGCAGATCAGAGAAGAGTGTTTCTGTTGTAAGAGTAACTCCCTTTGGTGTGTACTTTGGGCGTTATGACTTTGCAGACCGTTAACAAGCATGTAAAGCTATACAACACACTAGAGTAAAGGGGAAAACAGGAAAAGCACAATAGGCCCCTTCAACATGGACTAAATAGTGACCGAAACTAGAGCTCGGCATGACCAACAGCATCTGTTCATAGGACCTGAACAATCTGGAGAAAAAAGAGGGGGCTAAACCATTCAGAGACATATAAACAAACAATAAGATTTTAAAATCAATCCTGTAGCCAAAAGAAAGCCAGTAAAGAGAGACAAAGATTGGTGTGATATGATTGTTTTCAGGATCCTGGCCGCAGTGTTTTGGACTAACTGTAGATAAGCAAGGGATGATTAGTTGACTGCAGTGTATAATGAATTACAATTGTCTAGCTGAGACCAGACAAAGGCATGAATGAGCTTTTCAAATCAGCCACAGAAAGAAAAAGCTTAACTTTAGCTAATACCCTGAGCTGATAGAAACAGGGTCTGGTGACTGAGTTAACTGGTACCACTTTACAATAAGGCTCCTTTTTTCCACTTGTAAATGGTAGCAACTCATTAATAAAAAGAAAACTGTGATATAACTTGTTTAAAATTGTCTATTAATTTACAAAGTGTTACAACCTAATTAATAACCAGATTATAAACCATTTATTTGTGAAATTTGAGGGCACTATCAAAAATCATACCAACGTTTTTAGCAAAAGCTTTACAGTAGGTTGTTGGAGGGCCAGAGTTACTTGCAGAAGCACAGGTAAGGTCAGAGGGCCCAAACATCACAATCTGTTTTTTGTCATTTACATTAAAATTTTGTGACATTCATGTTTTTTTGTGACATTCATGTTTTCCTTTTGTCAGTGGCAAATATATATGTATATCACCTACCTTGCAATGAATAGAAATGTTACATATATTGAAAATAGATCATAAGGGGAGCATGAACAGGTAAAATAGAGTAGGTGCAAGGATCAATCCTTGGGGCATTCCTTTAAGCAAGAGGAGCCAAGGAGGAGCACAATTGTGAGGGCCACCTGACTTTATTAACATTTTATTTAGATTCTTCTATCATTTCCATGTCATGTAAAATTGTTTTTATTATTTACAGAATGATGGGTCTATAGTTTGTATAAATGAAGAGTCCCAGTTTCAATTAAAGTGCAGAATTTCACACCCAGTGCTGAAACCCTTTGCTAAGGTAACACCATATATCTCTTTTATACTGTCTAATAAAGGAATGCTCTTTTTTGTTTATTATTTTATAATAAAAGACTATATCATTAATAATAATTATTAATACTTAATCTTTTTTTGCGCTGTAGGAAATTTTCTCCATCTCTTGGCAGCCTGTTAAAGAAATATCAATGAAGACTATCAGTATCAGCTCTGCATTAACATGGTTAGAAATCTCCTCTGACCCTGAAAATATCTTTGTTAAGAAAAATATTATGTCATTATATGCGGTCAATATGACAGCAGTCTTTATGTTTAGTATTTAACTCACTGGCTTATTCAACGTCTACTCCCTAAGTGAGAATAATGGCACTCAGGTTCTGGATAGAAAGAACTACACATTAAGAATAAAGAAGGCCTTGAACGTTCAGTTAACTGGGTGAGTATGATTTTTCCTAGTAAAAAAAAATAATTTGTAATTTGGCCCCTTGTGTAATCTGTGTGCAATGTACATTGTGGTGATTTCTCTGTTCTAGAAAGGTTGACCGATCAGTACTGAACATTGCTGAAGACAAAAGAAATGAGGAACCATTCAAATTTACATTTGAGGTATACTTCTTGTATGTCAAGTATTTCTGTCTGTCTAAAACATAATAAACATAGTTTTTTGTATATAACAACGTGCAGCACCAGCTCTGCACAGTGTGGTCAACAGAGCCATGTCACATGGGTTGGGAAGAAAGAAATAAAGACTTTATTTTGGAGGGGAGTGGATATTGGTATGGCAAAGCGTCAATGAAAACTAGCCATTTTTGTGTCGGCATAAGAGGATACGCTCAAAAACCAAAATCATTGTTGTCAGGTCATGTAAAGGGCTACAGTGGGTTGCGGGAATCGGGGTTCAAGCATGATTAGACAGAGGTCCTTCATCAGGCTGTTGGCTTGTTGGATGAGCCCCAAATGATTATGTTAAAAATGCTTATTTTTTAAGGTGACTTTAATTTTACAGTTTTTCTTGAATGCTTTGGAGCATTTCTTGTGAGTTAAAATAGATTATGTAGTTTCCATGGTAATAATTTTACACCCAAAACTATACATGTATGTATGTGATCATCGTGATATTCACCACATACAAAACCGTTAACCAAGCTTTCGAAGTAATTTAAAGATATATTTCATAAATTGCAATGATATGGCAATGTTGTGTTTTTGGTTCCCACAGTACTTGACTTTGTTGTTGTATTGCTATTCTGCTGTTTTTATGCTATACGGAGCTGTTTGTCTTCTTTGTATGCTATTTTACTATGTCTTGAGATCTGAAGACATTACATATGCATGTCAGTGCATACCTACACTGACATTTTTACAGGCTTTTGCAGCTAAACCATAGTGCTGTGCTGTATGCTTTGAGAAATGCTGTTAATATAGTCTTGAGGATGTTAAGTATGTTTCATGAAATGTGCCAAAGCAATCTAGAAAAACTGTAATACATGTTTTGCTTACATCTCCATATTTCTGTATTGGAAAATTCAATTGATAAACAATATACAACCTAGGAACTTGTAAACAGGGACCAGGTTCTAGAACGTTGGTGTTACAACAGACATTTCAAAAGTCTCATAATATAACAGTGGAATAGTTGCTACGGTTTAGCTGCGAAAGCCTGTAACTTACCCAAAACAATTAAGTCATGTCTCAGAAGCAAATAATTCCACCAATGAATTAGTTGGTGCCACCAAAATGAAAACTATGAGAGTCAAAATGCTTAGATATATTGTCAAAATGTCAGTGTAAGTATGCTCCTGAGCTCCACAATTTTGAATGATAGTCGGTTCTCACTTTCTCATTGTCTCTGACAGATCGTTTTTCTTTAGCAAATTGATACTAATGTCAAAGGCACTAATTTCAACATTGCAAGGCGCTACACTACAGTATGTAAAGTTCACTGGCAATAGAAAGCATTCACATGCACATACAGTATAGCTTCTTCAAATCTTAGGTTTTCTCGACTGCTTGAGCACATTTATCAAATGACAATTAACATTTGCAAAACAACAAGTATAATCCCCACACCATATCACTTCTGCACAGCAGAACACCATTTCTCATTGCGTCACACAAACAGCAAACAAAAAAACAAAAACAACACCAAAAGCAATTCTGCTAACAAAAAATGCATAATGGCAATACAAGAACAACAAAATGACAACAAAATCATGTGGGAAACTGTGGGGACAAAAAACACAGCAATGCCATATAATTTCAATTTATGGAATATATTTTAAATAATTCTGAAAGATTGGTTAACTGTTTTGCATGTAGTGGCTAACACGATGATCACATACATATATAATTTTGGGTGTAAAATTATTACCATGGGAAACTAACAAGACTAAAGCGACTGAACATTGTGTCAAATGATGACAATTGTACAAAACCATTTGCATGTTTGTATTAAAACATTTGGAAATCTGTGTGAACCAATGAGTAATGATGTTCTGCTATGCATTAGTGACATTATGGTGTAGGGATTACACTTGTAGTTTTGCAAATGCTAATTGTCATTTGAGAAATGTTCCAAGACAATTAAGGAAAACTGTAACTGATGCATCAAATGTAACTGAGGTACAAAAATAATCCCATCTGCCCATTTTTTGCATTACTTCTATCTCTTTTCCCCGCATTTCCCTGTAACTTCCAAGTCAGTGTCTGTGCTTGTGGTCAACCAGTCAGCAAGCTCCTTGTTCCTGAAAAAAGTTCCTGAGGCGTGAAAGCGTCAAATGAGACTCTGAAATCTCTGTTACATTACGAGATTCTGAAATCTTAAAGTCTGAAATCTTTTCAGTTTCAGTTCATCTGTAGGTAGACTGGTTTATAATTCTGGGGGTTAGGGCTCTATGTCAGTATTTGGGAGATCGTAGTTTCGAAACCCCCAGCTGGTAGCGTAAATATATTAATGATGAGCTGTTGAGCATAACTCAACCTCCCCTGGGATGATTAGCAGATATTAATGTCTGACCCCAAGGTGTCTGCTAAATAAATACAGTAAATGTAACTGATGTAATCAAGACTGTGGATATGGGACAAATCTGTATGACACAATATGTATCAATGCATATGCCTTTGATGTTACAGATCATGGGAGAGAACAAATACAATGCTTTAATCACAGTAGCCATTAACATACTGCTCTCACCGCCTGAGCTGAAAATCAGGATGTCTACATTGAAGGTAGGCCTACTATAAGCAAAACCTTACAGGATGCCTTGTAAATTCTAATCACACTGCTGTTTAATTTTTGCTCCCTGGATGTCTTTCAGGAAAACTGTACTTCGAACTCTGTAAGTACCACATCCTCCAAATCTTGTATTGCTTTACAAATATTCTGTATTCCGCCATTTTTTAAAAGTCTATCCACATATCCTGAGAACTGTAATAATAATAGTGTGTTACATTTACTTAAGGACACTTCCATGCAGTGCAAGGTCAGCATGCTGCCAAAAGAAATTGTGGTTGAGGGCATTGTCGTGATTGACGAGAATCAGGTAGGGTGGATCTGTATGAATGGTGCTTAAAGTCCAGAGTCCTAAAAAAAGAATTTAAAACTGAGAGTTATCTACTAATTTACTGACCAATGAGATTACTCATTGTGGAGATTACTCATTTTTAACTTTTACATCAATGTGTTTTCTCATGGCAGAAGTATAACATACAAGCCACAGCATCACTAAGCTTTGATCAGGAGGTGTATGAAGCATTAGAAACGTATGAACCGGTAAAGTATGCAATACTGTAAACCGGGGTTCCCCAATTACTTTTCCCCTAAGGCCAGGTTCTATTGACAACACAAAGCCCTAATACTGTAAAAGTCTCTGGTGTGGGGGGTGCTGACGATAAAAGTTGTCAACTGTGGGGGACCCTGCTACATACCATCATACCATATAGACCTTTAAGGTTGTGAAAAGTATTGACTGCCCAGAGATTTGTGTGTCCATCAGGTCTCTCAGACTATGACTATTAATAAGCTGAAGGTGGTGCGATCAACCTTTGCCATAGTAGGAGGTTCCATGGGAGGCTTTATTCTTCTGGTCATCATTGTCATCATCTTGTTCAAGGTACAATTTTTCTTCCTTCCTTCCATCCTATTCCCACATTTCCCACATTTTACAAACTTCAATAATGAATATCTCTCATGTGTTGTGCTTTTCAGTGTGGCTTTTTCCGAAGACGATACCAAGAGAGTCGGAAGGCCCAAACTGAGTCTCATAATCTCCAATCTTTGGATGGCAACTAAGTAACATAACTAAGGATAAATGTGCTTTTCATTTAAGTAAACTTAAAATACTAAATAGTAAACTACAGAAATTGGCCAGAAATAGCAACTGTGGTTGAAGTAGCTCCCTGTTGCTTCTGTAAAGTGATTTAGGTGTCTAGGAAAGCACTATTTTAATGTAACATTCATTCATTCAGATGAGACTTCTAAAGATGCAAGTGTCAATGGTTTCCAGGTTAACAGTTACTCAGGACAAACAGTCAGGATCAATCCCGGGCCAATCCTTTGCTGTCATTTCCCTGTTTGGCCAGCACGTGGCTGGATAGGCTAAGCGTGTGGCTGAGAATCTGTGATACCCTACCATCGTGTTTAATTATTAGTTTTGTTTTCCCCTTGTTCATATGTTATTGTATTTTTACTATAGGTTCTTGTTTTTGTATCCTTGTTTCTAGTTACCCCTACCCCGTTTAGATTTGTAGTAATATCATGTAGCCCTTGTTCCTAGTCTCTTCTAGTGTTTGATAATAACCTTCACCTGTTCCCTTTAGCCCTGAGTCCCTCCTGTGTAATTAGTAATTAGCTCATACTTGTCCCTTGTCTAGCCTTATTGCTAAAGTATATTTGTGCCTGCTCTGTGTTGTGTTACTGCTGTGTGTTATTCTCCTGCATGCTGTCAGTCCTATAGATTCCTGTGTTTCCCCTTAGTTTCCCTGTGTTCAGTCCCAACCCTTGTAGTCCTTCTGTAACCCACTTGCCTTTTTTGGGTCCCTTGCGGACCTTTTGCTTTCATGTGTTTATGCTGTTGGCAACATTTCACTTGAGGAGGCACAAATAATGTACGTAGTATTATGCTATTGTTTATGTATTAATTACCCACAAACTAAGCCTTAATTACTCCATCAATTCCAATTTACTTAATCAATTCCAGGGCACAGAGCTGTACCAATAAGGGGATACGTCTACATGAAACAAAGAACAAAACAAGCAAAACAACAGCAAACAGAACATTCAGTAAACCACAAAGTGTGAGAGATGTGCAGGAGGCCGCAAAACTCGTCTAGCCTGAGACCGCGCCATCCCAGGGTCCAGCCACAGTCTCTCTGGCAATCCTGTATCCCAGGGGTGGCCAATCTCATCCGCAAAGGGCCGGTGTGTATGCAGGTTTTTGCTGCAACTCCCTAATTAGGTCTTCAGACTGATTGGCTGAAGAGTCCTCACACCTCGGTTTGAACAGCTGACCTAAAGGTTATCCCAAAAACCTGCACACACACCGGCCCTTTGCGGATTAGATTGGCCACCCCTGCTGTATCCAATCGAAGCCTTGCCTCGTCCAACCCAGGAGACGGGGGACGAGTGGGGTGTCGGGCACAGGGGATGAACTCAAACTGGACGAATGGGCAGGGGGATCCGAAAGATGAGGAACTGGTAACGTGTTAGGTTTTAGTCTATTGTGATGGACCACCTGTGCCCTTCCATACGTGTCCAAAGGGTTGACAACCCGATAAGTTAGTCCAGCTTTCCCTACTGAGTCCATCGCTTCCACAATCTGGGGGGGCCAACTTAGTATGGCTCTCCGTGGGGTCATTTATTAGCCATACCAAGGCACCAACAGCATAGCCCCCATGATGAGCACCTTCATCATGGTACAATTTCTGTTTCACTTGTCCCTCAGCCAGATTAACTCGAGCTGCACTGAAAGCCAACTCGAGTTTGCTGACAAGATGGAGATATCACAGTCCGGCACAACAGTCCCCCCATAATCGATAAGCAGCTGAATTCTGTCCACAACTTACGAATAGAAGACCCCTTCAGAAGTCTTTGGGGGGGGGGTCTCCGTTTACCCTGCTCAATCCAAACTAACTCTGTGTTAATGTCCGAACCTTCGTCTGCAAAGACATTAACTCCTGTTAATTAACGACCTGTCCGAGGCAAGTGAATACATCGATTGGGGATTCTGAGCGGTACCCCCTTCTCCTGGCTCAATAGGCGAGATGTCATTCCCCCCCAGAGAACCAACAGCCTGCACATAGCTGTTAGGGTTCCCTGAATGTCAAGTTATTAGGGTTTGACTTAGCTTCTGCCCACACTTGAAAAAGGCATTGGCCAACCTCAGGGTTACACGACTCAACTCAAACAGTTTCTTAATCTCCTTTCATTCTCATTCAGCAGATGAGTAATCAGTCAGTTACTTAGGTTGAAAACCTTCAAACACACAAAGGAAAAGAAAGAAAACACACAAAAAATACCTTGCTATTAGTTCTACATGTGGCACACTAATCTTTTCACCAAGCAAGAATTAATCTTCACAATCTCAAGAACACAACACTGCAGGCCAAATATTGAACATCAGCACACGTCAGGACCAATTTTTTCAAACCTCATTGTCAAACAGGTTGTGCTGTACAATGCCAAACAGTACCACACAGTGCCAACAAACAGTCATGGAAACATTTGCCTACCAGTAGCTTCCCTGGAGGTGGTCAGTAAGTTAAGTTCATCCCAACAACAAGCAACCAGGGCCCTTCCACCAGGCTTGCTGCTCAACAGTCAATGGGTGCGTTCGACTTGGGCTTAGGTCTGTCTGCAGCTGACGTGACATGGAGCGAGATCTGCCGGCAGCTGCAGGGGTGGAGTATAAACTGACTGCAGCCAAGTCGGACAGCTTCTACTCCTCACAGTGTGCGTGACCTGACTGCAATGGCCGCACTGCCAGAAGGGTGTAGATAAATCTATACAAATATCACCTGCATGCACATTCCTTCTTTTACAATAACCAACTCCAAACTGCTAGCAGTGGAAAAAAAATTAACTAATGTGTATAGTGGCCCTGTGTAAAAAATAGCTACCAGGAAAAAGATCAAATACATGTATTTAAAGGATTCAAAGATGTTATTGTCATGTACAGAGTACAATGCAATTCTTACTTGAATGCCTTCTTCACAGACTGGACGAATAAACAAATAAAGCAGCACAACATTACAGTAACTAACAATAAATAAACCACTAACTTATGTGTACCCAGTGCCGCTCCTCCCTACATGCAGAACGCGCTGTGCGTAGGGCCCCACAATCCATGGGGGGCCCCATTTTCCGGAAGGGGACGCATTCTCTGCAAATACGCAAAGGATGCGCATCGCTGCCGTGAGGCGCGCGTAGAGCACCAAGTCAGTCCAAGGCAGGAGAGAAAAAAAAAAAGACAAGTAATCTGACACCGCAAGGTTGTAAACCTAAATCACATTTTGTGATACAGTCATTTTACATTTACCACATTTAGCAGACGCTCTTTATCAGAGCGACTTACAAGTGCTTAGTAGTCTATAACTGTTCTTCAATTTATAAGCTAGACGTAAAATCAACAGCTGTCAAGATCAATTTACCGCTAAGAATGTTGTATAAAGGTTGTTAGGAAAGAGTGCACAGGAAAAGGAAAAGATTGTTAGTGTTTTTTACTCATTTTTTTTTTGTAATGGGGGGGCTCAAAATAAAATTCTGCTTAGGGCCCTAATTTGGCCAGGGGCGGCACTGCGTGTACTACTACAGCATTTATGTCATTTATTTAAACTTTATTTTACCAGGTAAATTAACTGAAAACCAGTCCTCACTGCTTTACGTGACATTTGGGAGAAATAGCAGATAACGCATCGGAACTGCCTGGGATACAAATGTCATGCATGTGACTAAAATCTTCAGCCAATAAGGGCAAAGTTGTGTCGTCACAGAGGTGGTTCCAGTTTGTGCAGCTGGCTGAGATGTGCTGTAAGATCTGTCTTAAGTCGTCTTGCTCTCGCAAGGTTTTTGTACCATGTCACATGGTGGTGCGTGGTGACGTTTTGGAGCCTGTTTAAGTTGGACAAAAAAATCTAACCATGATGCATTGCGTCAGGACTAGAATGCATTGCTTTAAGCCAGTGCTGAAAGCGGCTACATGAAGTCGAATGCACCCTATTTCTTTGTCCCCCAGTGGCTTTTGGGAGAACACTACCCATTCCTCTTCCTTTTTCAGAATAAAAGCCACTCTAAGCTTCAAAACAAAAGTCTCTAAGTTGCTGTCCCTAACCCTCCCAGGTCTGGCAGCACACTGACTCAATGGAGCTCTCCAACATGGGCAGGCGTGATACTATGGCAGAAACCATCCTTGTGGACAATCATCCAGTTGAAAGGGTCCAACTGCAGAATCCACCAGCCCCTTCTCCCTGTGGGGTCACTTTCCAGGGCTATATTTCAGAGGCCCAGAAGGGGACGATGGTCAGTCATTATCGTGAATGAGGACAGCCCAATGTAATGATTGAACTCACGTACAGCCCACACTATGGTCCAGAGTTCACAATCAAAGGTGGCCCAACTATTCTGTGTGTTATTCAGGGCTTGGCTGGCATAGGTCACCACTCGCTCTAGGCCCTCAATGTCCTGTGCCAAGACAGCCCCCACTGTATAAATTTGAAGCATAATTTTGAAAGGAGAGTAAAGTGTGGTAAAGGCACTACAGGAGGAGAAGTGAGAGCCTGCTTGAGGTAGGAAAGTCAGCATAAAATCCAGTCCATTCAAAGGGCACATTTTTACCACTCAAGCGATTCAAAGGTGCAGCAGGTTGGGGAAAAGTTCTTAACGAATCGCCTATAGTACGAGCAAAGGCCCACAAATGATCGCACCTCAGACAGGGTATGAAGAGAGGGCCAAGACCATACTTTGTCTGTGTTCCTTGGGTCTGGAATGAGGCCATCGCCAGAGACCACATGGCCTAAAAATACAACATGGTCTCTAGCAAAGTGGTGATCTGCAAACGTCAGGCTGTAGACCAAAATATCGTCCAGATACACCATGCACATGTGCCACGGCAGACCCCTTAGCACCAGCTCCATCATCTGCTGAACGGAAGCCAGTGAATTGGTCAGGCCCATGGGCATGGCTAGCCCCTGATATAGGCCCCTCCCTCTCACAAAGGCTGTCTTTTTTCTCTATCCTCCTGAGTCACTTCCACCAGTAGCCATTAGAAAAGTCAAGGGTGGTGAGCCAAGTGCATCCAGCTAATGCGTCAAGGCTGTCATCCAAATGGGGAAAAGGATGGGAGTCCTTGACTGTCACGGCATTCAGCTTACGATAGTCCACACAGAACCTCCACTCACCCCCTTTCTTTTTAACAAGCACTACTGATGATGCCCGGGGACTCCAACTCTCCTCAATGACTCCATCTGCTAACAACCAAAGCACCTGACGATTGATTTCTGCTCATTTCTCCGGAGAGGAGCAATAGGCATGCTGTTTGATTGGGGGGTGATCACCCATCCATATAGAGTGCTTTACAAGTATACACCGGCCCGTATTCAGTTTAGAAAAGTTGAACACATCGTTGAACTTGAGCAGCAGTGCCGATAGCTCTGCTCATTGCTGCACTGTAACAGGAGACTCATCTAATGTGACTGGAAGCACCCATGGTGAAAAAACCCCAATCTCCTCCTTCCCAGTCTGGGAGAGAGACGTGATATCAGAGTCCTCAATGGGGTAGAACTCCCTCATGTGTAACCCCTGCTTTAGTGTAATGGTTGCACCTGTAGGGTTGAGCACACGGGCCAGCGTGACACCGTCAGTCACACTGGACACTGTATGGGCTACCACCAGTCCTGTTGTTTCTGGCACATTTGGCTCCATATAGCCATTGAAATAAGCAGCCGTCGGTGCGCCTGCTGGGGAATGTAGGGCCACTGGGACTGTGGTTTCACTCAAGGGTGGAACTGTTATAGTGATGGTCAGTGACACACTGCAGCACTCAGGAATTAATTCCCTGCTCCGTAGCAAGGGAACGCTCATGTCCCATAACTGTAACATACCCCGGCTCAGGTCTAAGAGTGCATGGTTCCTGGTGAGGAAGTCTAGCCCAAGGAGCACAGCCTGAGTTGACTCTCTTAAGAAATGGAAAACATGTTGCCAGGATGCAGGCCCAAGGCGAAAAGTCACAGTAATGGTACCCAGAGTGTCCAACCTTTGTCCATTTACTGCATGGGAGTTAATGTAGTTTTTAGTCAGGGGGTGACTCCGTAGTGCCAAAACTGACATGCAAAAATCAGCACTAATTAAAGACACACAAGCCCCTTAGTCCACCAGGAGAGCTACTTCAGTGCCTTCCACAATTCCTTTCACATATGAAGTCTGCTGCTCACACTTATGAGTGTCTATCTCACATCCCCCGGTAGGAGTGTCCAGGATCATGGGGCCCATATGAAGGCGAACTGATGTCTGCGCCTCGGCACCAGCTACACTCTGTTTCCCTGCTGACTTTTGTCATTAACTTGGCGCGGTGGGAAAAATTGCACACCTTGCTTACCCTGCTCATTCTCTTGTCAAGAGCGCCAGCTTGGGTTAGGGCTGTGCCCCTCATGGTGCTGCGATCAGCGGTCCTGCCAAGGGCTGCACCGTACAGTCAAGTGGGAATCGTGATCAGGAGTGTTCACCCCATCTGTATGGTGGCCCCCCATTGCAAATTTGTCCGTGATTCTCCTCATACTGTACATCTCTTTCATTTCCATCCTAAGGATGGAAAGTTTATCGACTACTCTTCTAAGACCTTCATCGACTGACACATAGTGCACAGCAGCACCATTGCTAATATGATGGCAGCTAGAAGGTGCACTCACATAGTCTGTCTTCGGGGCCTCTCGTGCATTGTCACATCATCCCGCTATCAGCAGAGCCTGTTTATGTATTACTTACCCACAAATTAAGCCTTAATTACATACTGATCTCGTGCTCATTCATAATGGTGACCGAGCCTCCAGCTTCACCTAACTTCATATTAATAATAAAATAGCAACACAAGCTCCACCTCAGTCACTGAACACTTCTCTTCTTTTTATTAATAATTCCCTGTGCCTCACTCTCTTTTTTTAAAGATAAAGGACTAAGGTAAAGGACTAAGGTAAAGGACTAACGCCCACGGCAGCTCTAAAGGGACACAACCCACAAACTACAACCATCACAACTCACAAGAACCACCAACACTATATACAACAAAGTTTGTTTCATCATTAATAAATTGGGATATATCTTATCTCAAGCAATTACTGCATTTGTTACTATATCTGTTAATTCTGTAAACCTTCGTGAACTACTGAAGGAACAAATAATGAATAACATATGCGAAATACTAACCTCATGTTTGTTCATCATTAATGAATCGTGATGGATTTTTTATCCCAAGCAGTTGCTATCTTTGTTACTATATCTGTTAATTCTGTTAATCTTTGGGAACTACTAAAGAACCACTAAAGGAACAATTAATGAATAACACAAGTGGAATACTGATCTCATGTTTGTTCATCATTAATGAATCATAAGGCCTCTGTTATCTCAAATAGCTGCTATATTTGTTCATGATTTGTACTTCTGTCTTAACCGAGTCACTATTAAGTTTGTGCCCCCTCAAGTAAAGCGTTACCATTCTGTTCAAGTTTCCTTAATTAAGCTCCTTTAAAACTGTTCTTACCTTGCCCTATGGATCTTCTCTCCTTATACTTACCTCGAGTACAGAAACTTGGAGTGTACACTATATTTATCCAAGTTTGCACACCTGATATATATGATTAACTTTATTGATAAATAAATATATATTAATGTGTATGCGTGTGTCATACTTCTATTTTTTACATATTACATGACATGGGGTTAAGCTAGAAATCCAAGAGATACTAATACTGTTGTAACGTGAGACGTCGCAGCTGTTCGCACATTTTATAAATGTCGGATTATTTATATTCCACTTAGTTATACTGCTACATCACCTCATTCTATTTTTTACCTCAATTATCAGATATTGCCAGACATTTACTCCGGTTGGAATAAGTGGTTTGAAAAGGATTGATGGATTAAACAAATTTAATATTTATCATTTACCCGTTTGTACAGAATTTTACGATCTACAAAACAAGAATCAAGTTTAATTACAGTTGATATTATAACTAAACACAGTTAATTGCCAGAGTTTTAACAGCATTTAATAATAAAATGTATAATATTATTATTACAGGAGCGCACCACTTCTCCTGTGGGTTTAAACACTCCATCATGCAGTTTTACTTGGCGATAGGCGGCAGTTAACAGGAATGGCTGGGACCGGCTGGCGGGGCCTTTTCCTTTCTGTATTTGATTATAAAACGGAAAAATACGTAATTGCAAAAAACAAGAAAGTCGGCGTCCTGTATAGATTTGTGCAGCTAGCAATCCTGGCGTATATCGTCTGGTAAGCTGTCTGGTTTTCGCTTTGTACCATTGTTTTTTTTTTCTTTTTTGCTTATACAGTCCATGCAATATACTTGTTAATGATTACTGTGTCTTTTAACAGGCGTGTTAAGTATTACTTGACAATTATGATGTGACCAATATATCCAAGAAATAGTAAGGTTTACTTCTTTAATGGAGGCGTATCGGTAGTATGTCTCAGCTTGCTTATTTATCGGGATTCATTTTTGAGAGAGTCCCAAAAAAATAAACAGGAAAAGAAAACCTTAACAATTCATTATCGAAATAAAAGCTGATTTCATTTGCTCTTTCAAGTAAGCTTATATAAAGTCGTGTACGTTTGCAATCGGCGTGCTAATTCAGAATGTCATACTGTCCTCAGAGGTCTGTCTGGTCGTTTTTATTTTTATCGAGCTCATGGAGCTGATTTTTATTGTAATAGGAGCCCTTGTTTAAGTTAAGTTTATTGCATGAAATCTTCTTTATGTCAGCACAGTTAAAGATCATTTATAACCCTTCCTTCGTCCACATTGTAGGTTAGAATCTGTGTTTCATTGGTGTCTCATTAAATAAATGTGAAACTTTACCTTTACTGTTTACAAAATGGCTAACTTAAAAACCTAACAGATAAAATCCTCTATGTAGTAATATTGGTATGAATTTAAAGATTTTAATTTATTCTTAATCTATTCATGTACATCTCTGAGAGAAATATGAGATTTTATATAGTACCAGTCAAAAGTCTGGACACACTTTTAATGTTATTCACCTTATAGTAAAAGGCCTATAATACATATGAAATATTGCAACGATCAACAGAACAAATGTTTCTCAAATTTTACACTCTTCAAAATAACCCCCTTTTACTTTGATGACAGCATTGCAGACTCCACATACTTTCAACCAGCTTCCAAATGTAGCTACCTGGAATGTTTCTCCAACAGTGCTGAAGGAGTTTCCACAAGTTCTAGGCACAAATTGGCTACCTTACTCTTATTCTTCGACATGGGTGCTGTTAGGTCCGATCAGTCGGGGCTATAGCCCAGAGTATTTTAAGCCTAGCCCCGAGTATTTTAGCCCTGATGTCCATTTTTCTTCAAAAACAAAAAAGACAAGCCCCAGGTAAACTTGACTTAGCCCCTGATCTTTTCAATAGCTAGAACCCCCCCTGCTCAGCCTGATCCATCTCTATAAGGTCATATTAGGTCAGGGAATTGTGGGGGGCAGGTCATCTGTCACAGCACTCCATCTCTTTCCTTGTTCACCAGATAACAGTATTTTCATAACTTTGAGGTGTGCTTAGGGTCATTATTGCATTGAAAAATTAATTGTTTTTAGTAGGTGTCTCCAGACCTTTGGTGCTGTACATGGATATCTGGAAGTTTTATATCCAGTACACCTGTACAGGTGGGTCTTCCTGACAAAGAAAGGCTACCAGGAAGTGGAGGAATCTATCCAGAGCTCAGTGATCACTAAACTTAAGGGTGTGATACTCACCAATACCACAGAGACGGGAGTACATATGTGGGGGCCAGAAGATTACGTCATTCCCCCCCAGGTAAGTGCATAAATTAAGTTCCTTTTTGTTATAGCATATACATATTGTAGCTTGAAAGAAATCAAAATATGTTCCTTGTAATAGTTTAATGAATTAATATAGAGCACACAATACGTTCTTTAGGACAAAGATTCAAGTAGTTTATTGTCATATGTATGGAATCTACACAATAGAATTCTTAGTTTGTTCACTCCTACAGATGCTGCAAACGAGAAAAGAAACAATAGCATATTAGATAAAAATTAGTGCTGCCAAACGATTAAAAATTTTAATCAGATTAATCACAGGGTTGCTGTGGATTAATTTCGATTAATCATGATTAAATATCATTAATTTTTAATGTATATTAATCGCATTTAAGGTACCTCAGTTTAAATGGTCTTTATCTTCGTTCACTTATAATTAGCCCGAACTACCGTAAATCCGACAAATAATCCGACTGATCATGAAATCCAGTTCTAGCCCGGTTAATTGCAATTGTTAGCAATATCAGTTGATAACACATTACGCACGGTGCTTTACATATAAAACTCCGTAGCAACACGTCCAGATAAGTTGGACGGTATAGTGTGTGCGACCGATTTATTGAGTCACAAATGAGAAGTAGTGCTTAAGCAGTATAAAACTACAACTTTCCCTTCTGTTGATAAAGGGTGCAGCCATCTTGGATTCGGAAGTCGGGATCCTCTGTGCTGCTCCGAGATATTTCTCGGATTTCCGAGAAACGGGAGCGCGCATGTCATCACTACTGGCTTCAAAACTCGGAATCCGACTCAGAATACGAGTTCCGAGGGCAAGTAGAACGACCAAAACTGCCCGAAATGCGTTGACAGAGACATTTCAGGGATTTTGAGTCATTCTGCGCTGCAGATGGGTT
>JAODKC010000039.1:16743295-16775647 GCA_026777985.1 Mormyrops attenuatus | reverse complement strand
GACTCCCACACCGTTATGGGGAGCGGGGTAGTTACAACTCTTCCCCAGCTCCACATCCCCAAAAAGAAACTTTGGCAAGTTTTTAATTAATCTATGACGTATTTATTATTTTTAAAGAATGCCACAGAGGTTTTTCCGTCAGCCGCGATTACTCAAACCAGCCTGGTGAATCATGCATCAGTACTTCACACATCGCGGGGCTGGAAAACAGGCACAGACGAAATTAAACGCGCATTAGTCTGAAGTAATTCCACACAGCGGACATGCTGAGACAGTCCCAAACACAGTGGCTCTAGTCACGTGATGCTTGATGCTTCTTTTTACGGCATGTCGCACATTCGCCAAATATTTCCTTGATTTTTAATATTTTTTTATTTATTCACCAATACCAATACAATAATTTTGCCCAATATCGGACCGATACGATATTGAATATCGGATCGGCCCATCACTAAATGAGACGTCTGCATTTGCCAACAGGTAGTTTTGCCCACTCTTCCTGAGCAAACTGCTCAAGTTGTCTCAGGCTTGAAGGGTGGTGTCTCCACACTGCAATTTTCAGATCTTTCCATAGATGTTCAATAGGATTAAGATCTGGGCTTATGGAGGGCCATTTCAGGATAGTTCAAAAAAATTTTCTCAGCCATTTTTGAGTGATTTTAGCTGTATGTTTTTGATCATTATCCTGTTGGAGGACCCATGACCTGCGACTGAGGCTGACCTTTCTGACACTGGGCAGTATGTTTCGCTCCAGGATGCCTTGGTAGTCTTGAGACTTCATTGTGCCCTGCACAGATTCAAGGTTCCCTGTGCCAAACAAATGCAGCCAATCAGTGCCAAAATAGAACTGAGCCCCTTCCATGTTTCACAATAGGTATTGTGTTCTTTTCTTTTAAAACTTAATTTTTCTTTCTGTAAACATAGAGCTTATGTGACTAGCCAAAAAGCTCCAGTTTTGTCTCATCAGTCCAAAGGACATTCTCCCAAAAACCTTGAGGCTTGTCAACATGCATTTTGGCAAATTCCACTCTGGCTTGTTTATGTTTTTCTGTCAATAGTAGAGCCCTCCTGCGTCTTCTCCCTTGAAGCCCATTAGTGTTCAAAATGCAATGGATGGTGCAATCAGAAAGTGACATACCTTGACCTTGTAGCTCAAGGTTTCCTTGGCTCTTTTTCTGCCATCTGCACTATCCTACTGATCAACCTGGGATTGCATTTACTCTTGCATCCACATTCTGGGAGGTTGGCTACAGTCCCATGAACCTTATACTTTTTGGCAACTGTGGTTAAAGCAACATGAAGCTGCTTGGAGATGGTCTTATAGCCTTTACCTTTAGCATGGTTATCTATAATGTTTCTGCTGAGCTCCCCTGGCACTCCTTTTCTTTTTCTGGTCCATGTTCAGTGTGGTACATACAATGATACCAAACAACACAGTAGCATGTTCTTTCCCTTTTCGCACTGTGTGCCTCAGTAGTCAGCAACACCGCTCTGTTACTTTATGTGGTCTGCCACTTTGTGGCTGAGTTTCTGTCATTCCTAAACACTTCGCTTTTGCAATAATATTACTTACAATTGACCACAGAATATCTAGCGGGGACGAAATTTCACAAACTAACGTATTGCAAAGGTAGCACTGTCCTGATCTGTCGTGGTTGCTCGTCATAATAAAAAAGCCTACGTACGTTCTAGTTTCACAGTATTAGTTGAATTAGTAATTGTAATATTATTATTGTTTTGGAAATTGTAATCCCTTACATTACTCGTTACTGGGGCAAGTAGTAATATTACAGTAACATATTACTGAGTAACGCGTTACTGCCCAACACTGTGTATGAAACACCTGAGTTCAGTGATTAAGAGGTGCGTTCCAATACTTTTGTCCATATAATTTAGGTGCCATTGTAATGAGATGAGCAGTTTTATCCATTTCACCTGTCAGTGGTTTTAATGTTATGGCTGACCAGTGTATACTTTATACTAGGAGTCTCCAACCTTTTTTTAAAATTTTTTTTTTTTTTTTTATTAATTTTCAAAGTATTTTCCCCACAGGGGGTAAAAAAAGACAAAATACGCATCTTAGCAGATCTGAACAATTACTGTATTCTGTGTAGCCACGACATCGAGGGCATGATGGATCAACGTTCGGATAAATCCTTGCCAGTTTAGCTTTTGTCAGATGAACCCTGTGTATAACTTTCAGCTGTATTAGGCTATGTTTGGCAGATGAAGACGAAGTGTGCACTAAGTCTAGAATGGAGTCCCATTGATCTTCTGACAAAACTAGTCCAAGGTCAGAGCCAACCTTTCTTACAGTGGGAGCTACTTTTACAAAGAAAATTATTTTACCACACCATGACAGTGCAGCACTTATCATCTGAGTCGAAATCATACTCATGGAATACAAAAAAAATATCAATTTGTCAGTATTATGCAGGATACTCAGTAACTGTAGGCTACTAGTAGCTTGCAGTCACTGCATTGGCATCCACTGCTTTATGAATTTACCTAACTTTACACATGAAAAATACACAAATGGTAATGAGCTGTGAGTATCTTGTTAACACCAAATCTGAATTTTTTTCTGTATGGCAGGAATTAAGAGTGGCCGGTGCCTGAAGAAGGACAGAAACTCCACTGGCACGTGTGAGATATATAGTTGGTGTCCAGTTGAGAGGGGCCGTCAACCACGGTAAGTACCACTCTCAGCACCTAAACATGAACACTGCACCTTCACAGTGCCTTTGTGTAATTGGTCTGTGGTATAATTCTTTGTGTGTCCCTCAACAGAAACATATTCTCTACCATTTAGATTGTTGCAAATTATGATCCAGTAATAACAGGTATAAAGGTTTTTACAATAGACATAACACCTTTATCAATGTTTTTCCTTAGAGAACCAGTGTTGGGAAGAGCTGAAAACTTCACCATCTATATAAAAAATTTCATCCAGTTTCCTAAGTTTGGATTTTCAAAGTAAGTGCTTTGTGCTGTTCCAGAGTTCCACAGACTACCTTAACACAGGAATTAATGAAATTTCTGACCTTTCTGCTCCAGAATTATGAAGCAGGAAGAAACCCAGAGAAGACTTCATGTTAGCTGCTAGCATGTTAGCTGGTTATAGCTGTACAATTTCTGTTCTTTAATAAAATAAGAACCACAAAGAAGTTACTTATGATTATGACAGATGCTTAAGTAGTAAGTACTTTCCATGCTTAGATTCTTATGACTTATGTCACCAAAGCTAAAACCTATCTAGTTACTCATATCTAAATCATCATCAGTCCTTTGAGAGCTTATCCTAGTCAAGGTCATGGAGTAATCTAAATTTAAAACTGTTACACTTGATCTATCATGGACTAATTTGAATGGATGGGACCTTCAGAAAAGTTTACAGTAGTCCTCCTGTATCCGCGGGTGACCTACCGTAGATAGCCAAAACCGCAGGTAATAGTAACCATCTGCGGACCCCATATATAATGTGATTTTCATGTACTTAAATATCATAAAGTTTGATGAATTCTTGATGCACAACATACTGTTTGACATTTTACATTTTTTTTGAACCATGGTAAACCACAGATGACTTAATCTGCAGATACTGAAACCGCGGATACGGGGGAGACTACCATATATCAAATAACTCATTGTGTTTTCAGCATACAATTTCAAACAAAAGAATAGAACTTAAGTGTACAAACAGCTTCATTACTGGCCATCAAATTATTGAAAACTTTAATTGGATTCCACTCTCCTTTGCTTTGTTCTCAGATCAAATGTACTGGAAACTAATGATGACCAGTACCTAAAGAAATGTTCCTATGATAAAATCCAGCACCCATATTGCCCAATTTTCCGCCTAGGGGATATAGTTCATTGGGCAGGACACAATTTCCAGAAAATGGCTGTTATGGTAAGTCATGTACTATTGCCATGAGAAAATTTGCAAGTAGACCACAAACTCATTTTCTGAACATTGGTTTTAACTATGAATTTCCATGCTGCTCAGGGAAAATAATATACAGTGCTGGTTTGTTTGTTTAGTCTGCGTGCAGTCTTGGAAATTTCCTTATCTTAACTGCCTTTTTTGTTTCAATATATTCCCGCGTGCATTATGTACCATAGTAGGGTAAGAATAAGGTTTCCCTCAAAAACCTCTCCATTAAGAAATTGTTATAGCCTTGAATGGAAAAAGCAGATAAAGCGTCCTGTAATGGGTGATATAATCTGTTGTGATTACGACTACCTTCCTTTAGGGTGGATCGATTGGCATTATGATTGAGTGGAACTGTGACCTGGACCGGGATTACTCCCAGTGTAGCCCCCGCTATAGCTTTGCTCGGTTGGATGTCAACTCGGCCTCCAGCTCAGTCTCATCTGGCTACAATTTCAGGTACAGTATCCTCATAAATTGTAGAAATATATAATGACACTGGGCCGGTCAATCTTACAGGTGACATAAGCAGCTGCCTAGGGTACCAACTTCTGGGGGGTGCTGACTTGCCAGCCAGTTTCATTTGGTCTCAGACAGGGGGCGCTGGCAGTCACATTCAGCTAGGATGTCACATTGGCTAGGACCGGTACTGTGATGAAATATGAAATATTATTAATGTGATAGATCCTGCACTGTATTCTGTGACTGTATTTGGTGAACATACGGACACATATACCTACTGTGAAATTTTTAATCCTTATGGTCATTGAAATATATCATTGCACTGTTCTTACCAAGATTTGCTAAGTATTTCAAAACTCCAGCTGGGCAGACGTACCGAACACTGGTTAAAGTGTATGGAATCCGCTTTGACATCTTGGTTTATGGAAAGGTATGCATAACATGCTCACCATGACACAACACACATTGTGAAACTTTGCATTCGATTACCTTGCTTTCAGTCATTGTCTGTCTTATTTTCAGGCTGGAAAGTTTAACATCATCCCTACAATAATTAATATTGGCTCAGGTCTTGCATTAATGGGAGCTGTAAGTATTCATATTATGCATAAAAAAATGTTCTGCCAATCTCTGTAAATGCTGACACAGTAGCTGATCATTTCACATTCTCACCCAGAGTGCCTAGCTAGTGAAGGGAAGATTTTCACCTTATTTGTTGATAAGGGATGACACCAGTAGTTTAGTAGCTTTTCTTCAGAATCTGGGGATGTTTAACAGTGTATTGCTGGGTTTTAAACTAATTTTAAATACAGTATCTCAGTAGAACATGAGTAATACCTTGTCCAAGACATATAAAGCAGGTTGTTACTTTTGAGGTATGGCTTGTATTCTGTTTCCCAGTGAGGCTTGAGAGAATTTTTAGTCTCTCCTAGACAAAGGAAATGGATTCCTCTCATAAACAATACTTACTTTTCAGGGTGCCTTCTTCTGTGACCTGATACTTTTGTACCTGATCAAACAGAGCACGTTCTACAGAGAGAAGAAGTTTGAATTAACAAAGTATGCTTTTACAGTGTTGTTTGCATACCCTTATATATTGAGGGATATATTCTTTGTTATATCACATTTTTGATTCTCAATAGATTGATGATTTGTATGTTTCATATTTTTATATTTATTGACATATTTTCAGTTATATTTCACTATGAAAGCAGTCACTAGTGTTATGTGGCTTTTTAAAACAATATATTTTAAGTTGAGTAAGGACTGACAAAGAAATGTATTTTGTGAAATGATAGAGAACAATTGTTCAGATCTTACATATCAAGCTACCTTTATATCTTGGTACTTTTAAATATATTTCTTCATTATCAGTAAAGAGAAAGAAATGTCCTGGTCCTACAGAAACTGAAAGATTTTAGGTCTCGGAGTATATTATTGTGCAAAACTGTAGTGCAGTGAGTGCTGCTTTCAGCTATCTGTAGCTAATAATTTCTCTATTCAAGTACTGCAGTTATTTGGATAATGTGTGATGAATCATTTGCTATATTTTCTGACTCCACTAGATGGTGTTCTCTGTTCGAAAAAGGGGTCAAAAATTGCCCAAAGCAAAACAGCACCATGTAGTGGGGTCAAAAAATATAGCAAATGGCTCATCAAGCTTCATTTGGCCGTTACTATGGATAGTGCAATAAGCTGACATGAGTACAGTGCATCCGGAAAGTATTCACAGCGCATCACTTTTTCCACATTTTATGTTGCAGCCTTATTCCAAAATGGATTAAATTCATTTTTTTCCTCGAAATTCTACACACAACACCCCATAATATGTGAAAAAAGTTTACCTGAGATGTCTGCAAATTTATTAAAAATAAGAAAATTGAGAAATCACATTACATAAGTATTCACAGCTGTTATGACCCGGTCTGGGGGGGTGGGGGCTTGTCCGGGATCATTTCACTCAGTTTTTTTATTTTTAATAAATTTGCAAAAATCTCAAGTAAAATGTGGAAAAAGTGATGCGCTGTGAATACTTTCCGGATGCACTGTATATAAACAGTCGATGAAAGTGGATGGATACATTTGTTTGCAGATTTACAAGAAATTAGTGTTCTCACCTGTTTCTTTGCAGAAAGGATGAAAGCAAGAAGGATATAGATGGGACTGAGGCAGATGGACACAAGAATCCTGTGAAATAGATCTTGCAGGATAGAAGGTGACCTGTGCAGGCCACCAGAAGGGAATGTCATGCTAGGGGCTTCTGGAGCTCCAATACCAAAGCAGGAAGAGGAACTCCATATGCACATTCATCTGTTAGCATGTCAGCACTCCCACCAACACTCTGAGCACCAAAAAGGTGGTATGATTTTGCGGATCCGTAAAGGACCGGACGACTTCATCAGTAGTAAGCTTGGTGTGAAGTTCCATTGTGATGTGACCATGGAACAGAATTTGCAGCAAAAACATTACTCTCGTTCACTCTCTCCACATCTATCTTGGGCTGCATAAAATGTGTTATTTCTGAAGGCATAGTCCAATCAGAACCAAAATAGATCCAGTTTAACTGGCAGCAGAGATACAGGCATGGCTTTCAGATGGGATGTACTGTACTCACGCTGATTGCACCTTTAGTAGATGAGAACCATGAACCCTGAATGCTTTTTGATATGAGCATTTTGTAAGTGAAACAATATCAGACTGCATTCCTCAAACGTCAAGCCTATAAGTTGCCCCCAAGGGTGTTAATCTGTGTATGATTAATGTCACTGCTGTGCACTTATTGTATACAAAATTAAAGCATTCCCTTTCATATGTCTGAGAAAACCTCTTCTGATTAAACAGTTGTTTGGAAATAACTGCACTTGATTGCCTGGGGCCCCATCTTCACTGAAACAGATCATGCTAAATACTGCGAGCCTCACCAAGGTCAGATGTGTTTGTTCCCTCGACATTTTAGAGGTTGTATAAACAATACCAGTTAATAGAATCTATTGTACCAGTACGAACTACTTAAAATACACAAGTGAATTCACATAAAAACAGGTTTTAATTGGCAGAAAGGACATCTATTTACTAACCAAACTACGAAGGAGGGCGGTCGGAATGGAGGCTTTGTATTCCCAGGACAACTCCCTCACTTGGTTTGACCATCTAATCTGTACTTGTTCCACATTTGCCAATCTGTACAATTTATAGAAGTAAATGGATCTTTTGGAAATGTAAAAGATAAATATGTTGACCTGAATGTTCTGAGTCCTTGTGACATGTAGGAAGCTACACTTGTGCATTTATTGCACATGCCACTCATATGCCAATTTGCAGAATCTTTCTCCACCAGTTAGCTGTATGTCTTAATGTTCATCTGTAAATATATTATTTATGCCCCCATCCTGGTTGTTCCCTGCCTCGTGCCCATAGCTTCCGGGATAGGTTCCGGACTCCCCGCGACCCAGTGGGATAAGCGGTTTGGAAAATGGATGGATGGATGTTTACATTCTTTATATGTCTAAATATGTCTGTTCTATGTATTCCTCATTTGGAGGGGCAGCACCATGGTGCAGCGGTTCGAGGGTTTGAGTCTCCACCATGGCCCTATGTGTGTAGAGTTTGCATGTTCTCCCCATGTACTCCGGTTTTCACCCACACCCCAAAAACATGCAGAGGCTAATTCGAGTTACATAAACACCTATGGGCAATTTGGTATGAGTGGATGGGTTAGTGCCCCATCCTAGCTTGTTCCCTGCCTTCAGCCTGCAGCCTCAGGATTAAGCTCCAGACCCCCCCATCACCATGAATAGGACAAGTGGTTATAGAAAATTAATGGATGGATGGTTGGTATTCATTATTTGCACTCTTATATACCACTCTTATATAACACAATCCCCTTTGTCACACTGCAAAATAGGCAAAACAATTCCTTGAAGATGAGAACATCAAAGTGATGAAATGTTCAGCCCAGAGTCCTGAACCCTACCCAGAGTCTCGGGAAGGTAACTGGCGACAAAGTAACATTTACTGAACTGTGGAAGAAACTGGAAGAATAGAACAAAATCAAACCAGACCAGTGCAAGATATTAGTCATGTCCTGTAGGTGTAGATGTGCTGAAGTTTTTGAGAGCAAGGACCTCTAACACTTCCTGCTCATTTTTGAAAGTTGTAATGGTCAGACAGACAAAATTCATTCGTAGGATTCTTCTGCAAAAATTGATAGTTTTCTAAATTCTTTGAATTTATTTATAACTTATTTTGTGATGTGGGATAGTTTTCTCTGATCAAATACGATTAAAATACGTCTCTCCTATTCATGCTGAGATAACTTTGAATTTGAATAAGCAGTGACTTTATAAATTATGAAAATGTTACTCATTCTCTAATTTTAATGGCTAGTGTATGTGCGTGTGTTTGTGGGGGGTTATAGTTTCTCAGTCAAACTCAAATAATCATTTTGAAAGAACAAGCAGAGAAAGAGCCAGGGTCGCAATTTAGAAATGCAAATCAGACTTTATTTTGGTTAAAGGGGAATGTTTGTGCAATATACTTCATTTCTCAAGAAATAAAAGGAAAACCATGGGAATTAATGATGTAAGAATGCTCGCCCACAGGACACCTCTGAAGCCCAATAAATACTGATTTCTCTGAAGTCGACAGCACATGCCCGTTCTTGCCAACTTATCAGTACGTCAGTGGTTGTACTGTAAATGCAGATTGTACACTGTAGAATTACGAATGATAGGAAATTAGTCTCTGACAATTGCTTTTCAAATTTCTCTTTCAAGTTTTCAGTCAAAGTGCCACAAAATTTTTCAAAGACATTGAAATGACAGTGTACTTGGAAAAATGCAATTGCACATTTGAGAAGTGACAAAAAGACCTAAGAGAACTGCTGAAGCAAAACAGCCAATAACAGGAAAGCCACAGACCATATCCAAGTTTGAAAATAAGAAGGCCCATTGACGTCTTCACCTTATTCAACATATTAGGTGCTCATGTCGTTAACATATATTCACTGCTTTTTCCAGTTTTATATCTGATGTTACTTCAAAATAATGGAGGGGGGGGGGGCTGGCAGTGCTCTCTTTTACAGATTCAGTTTAGAATTTCAGTATATAGGATCTCTTCACAATTTCCATCCAAATCTAGTGAAAAACATATTTAGCTTTCACGCCTAATATATTTTACAGTCAATTTAGTTCCTTTCCAAAACATTATACAAAAACAGCAATAGTAATATATTATTTTAATAATCACTCATAAATGAAGCTGCAACTCACACTCCAAGCATATTTTACCCGTAACACACTAGAAACTGTTCACACAGCATCAGTAGTCAAGTAGTTTGGCCCAAGAGGATGCACACGCCATCGCTGTGTGTGTTAGAGGGCACATATATACACGTATGCCTGCATGTGCACACACATGCACAGGAAGGAAAAAAATACAAGATTTCTATATTCCGTCAAGTGGAGGCACTTCACATTTATAAAAAGTGGCAAGACTAACAAAAGCTCCCCGCCCTTTGACTGTACCACAACTGAAACTAGCATAGGACGGATAGAATAACATGCTGGAAAGCTTATCATTTGAGCAAATTGATGGGTTTACCTGCTTGTCTTATGTAAAATAATAATAATAATAATAATAATAATAACAGTACTAAGCCAAGAAGCAAGTTAAACTGACAGAACACACCTTGAGACAGCACATCTAACTGTACTGGTGTCCCCTCCAGTATTGAAATATGTATAATGGTTATATAAATCATACACCTATGGGTATTTAAAAGCCAGTGCCTAATTGTCCTGAAGTTATAAATTAGACATGCTATTTTCCAAGCAACATCTGGTTAAGATAAGGCTAACTCTGAGCATGGCTTGCCTGCCACAGTTAGTGTTGAAATGACGATCACGTTTCACATGAGCAGCAGAAAACCTGTGAGGCTAAACTGATAGGATTCCAGAATTCCGCTGCCACTCTCACCATTTACGCCTAGTATAAATCAGCCCTAGAGACCACGTAAAAAAAAAAACCCTGAATCCTCTCATTTCTGAAAATTAAAAGCACAATGTTTAACATTAACCAGAGTAGAAAAAAGTAAGGTTGATTTGAAACTTCAAACAAAAAGTTACAGCCCAGTCCTACTCATACCGATCATACCATATGTAGCTAAACATAGTAATGCTTTGACAGTTCCATTTAACACTGTAAATTAATAAAACATAAGACTTTTACAGTCTGCAAACATGATCATTGTAATCATTTGTCATGCTTGTCCAAAATGTAAATACTTAAGGCATTGTATAGGTCTACAGGGAGGGAGGGAGGCAAACAGCCATAGCCACATAAAAGCGCCACTCAAACTCAAACCAACAGGCAATAATCAGATCGAACAAGAATTTTATTGGCACACTTGCAAGTGATCAATTGTCGTTTCAAGTCCTTCATTTCTATTTTTTCCCCAACTATCTTCTAGCTAAAGGAATGTTAGATAAAATACAAATTGAAATTCATCTCATTACTTTTTTCCTAAAATATTTTGTGTTCTGAAGTAAAAGGGATAAAGAAGAAGGTTAAGCGAAAGCCCCCCAATTCTACTATAATCTTATGTTTCTTTAATTCAGCTACATTAACCAAAGGGCAAAAGGTGCTACCTTCTGAGTTTTTAAAGGAGAAAAAAATCAAAAAGCCAAAAGTTCCACCTGAACTTCATCGTCAGGCACTTAAAAGTCAAAGAGTAAGCAGGACCCTGAATTAATCCCAGCTGACCATCTCAAGGGGTTGTAGGTTCTGCTTCTCTTGGATCAGTTATAATACCTGACAGCAGCTTCAGTTGATTCACAAACCAGGTTTGAACATCAATCTGATTAGAACACAACAATCCTCACTGAAAAGTAACAAAGTAAAGCAACCCTCTCTGCTCTTGTAGTGTCTAATCCTTAATTTCCCCCTTGGGGCATTATTAATTACTATAACAAATCATTCTGCACAAATTAAAAATTTAAACTTCACATGGATAAAGGACTCAGAAAAGCTGCTCAAAGCAAAGGAAGCGTGACATGACAGTATGTGGATAGTGGTGACAAGATGAGATCTTTCCTCTGACACAATGCTTGAGATTGCACAGGCAGCAAATTCTCAAGGCCTCTGAGGCCAAACTGAGATAACGCTACAAAAAGGAGAGAGGTAAGATCTTTGTGCAATCAGGGCTATTTCTCTGCCATAATCACCAAATTTCCATTTGCAATTAGATGAAAAATTTAGGAATTATTCACCACCTTTTCAAGCCAGGAAATGAGCAAACAAAAAGGCTTGTTTGGAACTTAGCAACCATACTGCATAAAGTGGCAGGAGTTCAGGCTTGAAACGTCATAATGCCACAGTTTACAACTGCTTCACTGACACTTAGGCTGATATAGTCAGCTGGTACAAAATGAAATTTAGCTTCTGTGATATTCAGATGTTATGAATGTGCAATTACACAGAATTTATCATTCTGAATGTGGCAAACAGCTCCTAACAGCGACCGAAATATTTTAAGTTTGAACAAAAGAAAAAAAAAAAAAGATAAGTAAAACAAACAGTCACCAAGAAAAGATCTGCTCTGGGATGAGTTTCTGGAAGCCTTCTTAACGCTACGTTGTTCGTAAGTCTATGTTAAAAGACATAACTTATGAATGATGTAGTGTAAAGGAGGCTTGGGGAAACTCACCCCTGATCATTTACACAGATTTGGATAAACATAGTATAACCAAAAATGTTTCGATTGGGTTATTTCCATTTTCACCTATCAAAACTATTACTGGAAATGTAGAAAAACATGTTTTTGCTTTAACTGTTAGCAAGAGGTAAACAAAGACATACAGACACTAATAGCTTACAGAGTTCATAATATTTTTGCTTCTCCCCCACAATCTTGTGCTGGCATTGTAAACAACTGATCAAGTCATTGATCAGATTTGATGTTTCACAACTGTTTTATCCTCAAGTACTACAGGCATTTCAATAAATTAAATAAAGATAATAATTAACACAAAAATAGGATTTCAGCTGATATCCATTCAAAGAAAAAAATGTAAGACAATACATGAGGGGAAAAATACAGAATAAAACATTTTGCAAACATGAATTAAATGTAACTATTGGTGGTCTGGGTGAGCACAGGTATATATTAAAGTAATGGTCAATTGATCACTTGCAAGTTAACAAACACTGAGATTGAATATAACCTTTAAGACCGCTATCAATTTAAGCTTTATCTTGCTTGCTTAATTTGTGAGACTAGAAGAGATGGGTAATTATAGAGACAAGGCTATAGTTTATCTGTACCCTGGATGCTGCATGTGAGCATTTCTGCTGTTGCTGAGCTCTGCGCCTCTGCTTACAGCAGACCTGTTCATCTTCCCCATTATATTTAAGCTATGCTCTTGGAAGCAGGGTGCTTGGAAATTCCTGCCCACATACTCCATAGTTTGCATTGTATTAGCATGGCCAGAACTGGCTTCAGCTCTGTGGCTTGCCACTAGGGGGCAGTCTACAGAAGCCTCTGACAGAGGAGCAAGGCCCCCATGGAAAGGTAAGGCCAAATCCTGAGAGCCCAAGCTTTCACGATTTGGGGTTGGAGGAATAGTATTCCACAACGGCTGAAAGTAGTGTCCATTAGGGTAGGACATGGCCCCTGGCAACCCATTGACAGGAGGTGACGTGGTGGGCTTGTCTCCAGGAGTTTTCAAATTGAAGGGTTGGCTCAGGCAAACATCTAAGGGGTAACCTGCAGCCTTAGCAGAAAAGGCAGGTGCCCCTGAGGCATCCTGTGATAGAGGCTTGCACGGGTGCCCGGATTCGGAGAGGTGCAGGTACGCAACCTGCCGCTGGTTCCAGTGGTGATGTGGCTGTGCTTTGCCTTCACTGTGAAATATGGGTATACGGTTCACGGTGGCCATGTCCAGTGTCGGAATGACATCCCCAGGCATGGTGCTGGTTGTAGCCTTTTCTGGGAGGTCTAGGATGCAGGGGACCGCACATTGTGGCAATACTTGGGAGGTGGCACTAATGAGTAGGTTGCGGTTGATGGGGCTAGGGTTGGCTATCTGGCCCTCGCACATGGAGGTAGAGCTTATTCCTACCCGTGTCTGGCAGAACTGGTTAATCTGATGCACAACGCTAGTCAGGTTGGCTGACCGGTTGTGATGCAGTCCTGCAACCATGGACAGCGGGATGGTAGAGGTAGACATGGTCACATTTGGCGGGGCTTCACCACCAGCTGCCTTCCTAGCCCCGTGTAGCCCTGACTGTGGTTGCTGCTGTAGATGTGGCAGCATCATGTTGGGTAGTGGAGAATGCAAGCATGGTGGGTGGGGGAGAGCTTGTACCGGGGGTAAGGCCTGGGGATCCTGCAGGTTTGGGGGCTGGACTGAACCTGGAAGGTGCCTCAATTTTTCTGGCACTGCTTGTTGTTGCTGAATGGTCTGGAGACAGGTGTGGCCCTGCTGCTTCTGCTGGGTCAATCCCTGGGGCTGGGGCAAGTTTTGCTGCTGGGGAGGGTGCTGGGGCCGTAAAGCACCCTGCAGGTGTTGGACAGTCCGAGGAAGATTTAAAGTGCTCTGAGAGATATAAGGTCCAGCGTGACAATTCATGGCAACCCCGGGAAACAGGCGGGCCTGACTCCTATCTGGCTCTTTGAGGAAGCCTTTTAGTGGAACCTTGACGACAGCAAGTAGGCCTGCCTTGGTACTGACCTGAGATGGATAGGGGCAGTAGCGTTGACTGGAAGTGTCAAGCCCGTTGACCGTACGCCGGACATGCTTCTTCTGGGGAACTTTTACACTATTGGGAAAGATCTTTATGGTCAAGGGACTGTTGGCGACTTTCTTAGCATATGCATCCAACTCTGCTGGGGTTGGATACTGTGCAGATTTCATCTTCTGCGTAGTGTCCCCTGAGAGGGAGAGAGGAAAATATCAGATTAGTCCTATATATGGTGAGGCGTCACAAATCTGGAAGTCATAGTTATGAGCTTACACACATATCACATCACCACAAATAATAACTAACACGGGTTGAACAAATGAACTTGTAGGTAATCATGTCATAATCAGATACCCATTATGAAGCTAACAACAAAGAAACAAATTAGTTATGGCCAAGATACCAGCAGAATGATCCTTCTTAGAACTGTACCTTAAGAGCGCACCAAATTTTTCCAATCATGTATATGTGTAGAGAGTTCTGTAAAAACAGTTTTTATGCTTAAGTAGCTGAATAAAGATGAGCTTATATTAGTAGTGAACCAGCGGGACTTTTTACATATTGATGCAGACTGCAATAGCAGAGCAGAAAATTTAAAATAAATAGCTTTCTATTTTTACAAAATATGTTAATAAAACATTTGATTGACGGAAAATGCAAATGTGATCCAATTTAGAATGGGAGAGCACAATCCCAAAAAATATTCCCCAGTAATAAAATGCAATCCTGACTTCATTTCTATAAATGAGAAAGGGACTGCTGAATCAACAGTTCCTATCAGTGATGTCTAATGTGCTCAAAGATTATTTAAGCTACAGTTTAGTGTAACCCACTATAGCACACACAGCAAATAACTTGAAGGGGGGAAAAGGCAAACTCTGTAATGAATTAACACAAAGGCTGACTTGTTTACTGGGAAAGCATGTGGAAACTGGTGCAATGCCTTGCAAAAGTAGAGGCCCATATGTGATCCATCCATAACAGGATACAAAGCATGTATTATACACGCCAAGCCACCTACAAGGGAGAGCGATAGTGTGTCACCTGACCTGGTCATCTGACCTAGACACAGCAGAAATGGTTTTAGAGGAGTTTGACCAGAGAGTGAAGGAAAAGCGGCCAATGGGTGCTCAGCATATGTGGAACCTCCTTCAGGACAGCTGGAAAGCATCCCAGGAGGCCACATCACGATACTGGTATGTAGCAAAAGTAGGGTCAACCAGTCCCAGGAGGAATTGAGGTTAAGGGCCTTGCTCAAGGGCCCAAAGGTGGCATCACTCTACTGACCCAGGGATTTGAACCAGCAACCTTCTGAATCCCAACCCACAGAGCCACCCCCACTCCCCCCCCGCAAAAAAATCTAAATTATTAGTTTTTTGTTTAATAAAATAATTTTTGGACAGTTATTTTTTTTAGCTATGTGTTATTTTATAGTTATGATATCTTTATTTTAAAATGTAAAGAATGGTACAAATAAACCTTTCTGTGGTAAATCAGTCCACAATTTGGACTGGTACTGCAGGTCGGTTAATCGGACTGACTTTTAGGTGTGAGATTGGAATGGTCATGCTGCCATACAGTACAGCGCTATCATACGTCACACAGAGCGCACAAGGTAGCACAGCTATGCTGGGCATATGGCCACACAAAATATATCACATTCATTTACATAATTTATGTAAACTTAGGTCATATGTGCGAGCTGCATAGGTTGTAAGTCGGGGACCATCTGTACTTGGCAATTTCACAACTCCTCATATCCATCCACAGATACAATTTAAACACTCCCCACATTTTCAGACTGTGGGAAGCCACCAGAGTACAAGGGGAGAACAGGGCAGTGGGATTCGCAGTCCGGCTGATGTTAGAAACACCTTTAATGCACCTCGAGGAGCAGATGTTTAGAAGTGGTTCAAAGAAGTGATAGTCATCAAAAAAAGGCCAAGTCAGACTTCTGGTCTAGAACAGAAGCAGTGCCACTACTAGGTGACCGGGGCCTTTAGCAAAGTCAAACAGAAAATGGACAGATCCGAACATTCACAACCCGTTTACACTGCTCTAAAACCGATTCTTCTAAACCAGAGTTTCTCAACATTTCCAACCACAAGGCCAGGCTATTCATCATTTATCGTGTCTTCCATCCATTGCTCATAACTGCAGCAAATCTGACACCAGTGGGATTCGAAGTCCGGCTGATGTTAGAAACAAATCCAAATGATCACTTTGCCGCAGAACTAAAAAGGGTTGAAAGAGATGCAGTCTCCCTTCCTGATGATACACCAGATTAGCTCCCCACCTTAAAAGGTATGACATCAGTAGTGTAAAACCAAATCCACTCTTTGCGCCTGACTCCTTTGCATGATGAAAAGATGCTTTGGGAGGGGGGTTGGATGAAGTCATTTTAGATAATCTTTGTACTAAAACAAGTACACTCATCACCAATGTGTGTCAGACTGGGTATCATTCAGTGTAAATCTGTACTCCGTGCCTACTGGACCAATGCAAGGCTGTCTAAAATCTATGATAATGTTAATCCAAATTGCAGCAGTTGTAATCAATCCCCAGTAAACATTTCACACATGTTCTGGTCACGTCCAGCCCTTGAGAACGACTGGAAGAGATATTTAAAAGACATTAGCAGGACTCAGATCAAGCCCAGTGCTCTCATTGTTATATTTGGAGTCACTCACCCCATTTAACAGCTTACATTAGAAAAAAGTCACTGCTTTTGCCATCTTGCTTGCTAGACATCTGTACTTAAATGGAAATCTCCCATACCCCATTCCCATGAACTTTGCATTAAAAACATTCTAAATTATAATAAACTATAGAAAATCCGATGGGACCCAATGCACTCTCTTACATTAAGAAATACAGGTATTTCACTACCAAACCTGATTAATAGTTTTGTCTTCCTTATGTTACCTTGTGTGTGTTTGGGAGCTAAAAGATCCATTGATTGTGAATGTATGGTGCTTCCTTGTTTATGTCATTCTAACATTGTGGCTGACCCTGTTATTTTTTTCTTCTTCTGTGTATTTTTGTACAGATGTATATCTCTATTGTGTGTTCTTATGCATGTTCTTGATATGCCCTCAGACACATTTTGTGTAATCAGTCTGTTCTGTTTTTGCTTGACATACTAATAAACAAATTGTTAAAAAAAAAAGAGATGCAATAAACAGCAGAAAATATGTGTAGGTGAAGTTTCACATCAATATGCAGAAGACAATCAGGAACGTAAACAATTAAGACTGCATGTGAAGAATGCAGAAATGTTTCCTCATTTTCTTCATTGTCATGGCAGAACCTTTAACACAGAATTGATTCAAAAGAAAAAAGAATTTTAGGTATAGCCCATTATATACAGATCAGAACTGCTGTGAAACCTTTATGTGGAAGGACAAGTACCTGCAGACTATTAATCAGAAGAAAAGCTTCTATAGCCATTAGCCCTGCATTTGGTTGGAGTCTGAAAAGAGTGACGTTAATGCACCTCAAGGAGCAGATGTTTAGAAGTGGTTCAAAGAAGTGATAGTCATCAAAAAAAAACCAGGTCAGACTTATCTGGTCTAGAACAGAAGCAGTGCCACTACTAGGTGACCGGGGCCTTTAGCAAAGTCAAACAGAAAATGGACAGATCTGAACATTCACAACCCGTTTACACTCCTCTAAAACCGATTCTTCTAAACCAGAGTTTCTCAACATTTCCAACCACAAAGCCTGGCTATTCATCATTTATTGTGTCTTCCATCCATTGCTCATACCTGCAGCAAATCTGACACCTATGGCAGGAATCACAGGTAAGATGCATGCACACACCGCACCACACACAAATCGCATGTATCAGTATTACGGAACAAAACAGAAGCCAAACCAGCAACCCTTACAATGTCAGAACAGCTATTAATTAATTAAGGGTGGCGTTTGGTTCTGCAGGTTAGGGTCCTGTGCCTGTGATCTGCTAAGATCTTATAGTCCGCAGAGTGATGTCATTGTTGAGCCCTTAACCCCAGTTGTTCCAGGCCCTGGCTAATGCTGATATCTCAGCTGTTAGATTCTGGCTTGCTAAACAAATGTAAACAAACATTAAATAATAGAAGCTGATTTACTGAGCAGATAAGTAAGTGCTGAACCAAATAAATGTGGGAAAACAAAAGGAACAAGTCATTATTAAAACAGAGGGAACAAAGCCAGCTGGGTAGCTGAAACATGTCACAAATTATTGCAGAAAATTGGGATATGTGAAAATCAATTAATTCCTATGTACCTGTAATTACAGAAAAGCAAAATAAAATTACGTTAATTGAAAACAGTGTAATGGTAGCTTCCACTAAATATCAAGTCTGAAGGATGAACATTTGTAAAATAAACATATGGTTTGATCTTTTCCGTTTTACTGATGAGCTCCCTTTGTGCATACATAAAGTAATAAAAGTGCACTGACCATATACATTTCATCAAAATGCAACAAGACTACTTTCACAAAGCACTGTTCTTAAGCAAATAATTATTAGCACAGATGGTAAGCTTTTGGTTTCTTTAATACAGATTGTGATGCATAATGAATTCTTATTTAATTACGTTAAAATGCACAAAGTTGCACACTTAGTATTAGCTACACTGTGCCCAGCAATTAATTAGCTAAAACATTCCAGTCCTGTGGTGAGCTTACTTGTTCACACCACTGCTTAGATGACTGGCTACATTTTAGATGGACTGGAATCAGGAAAATGAGCCATGCAAGATGTTTGTACACAGTGACTCAGCACAGAGAGGATGGGGGGTGTGTGTGTCTAGTCAGCCACAGAATGGGCAGGTGGCTTTGCTGGCTGGGCAGGAGAAGCTCAGCCAGCAGATTCCTACCGTTTGCTTAATTGCTGGCAGGATTTATCAGTCATACAGTAGAGTGCAGAGTGGTGGGGGAGGTGAGAAGAGTTTTAGATCAACTACCAGTTCAGTCAGCCACAAAGAAAGACGCTGAGGACAGCCAACCCATAATGGGAGCCATCGCACTGGTATGAAGTAGTGGAAGCTGTGCTACAATTCTGAGAAACAGGGTGAAAGACTAATGAAGCAAAAGGTACATAATTAACACAACATGAGGACAGTGCATGGATCAGCAGATTAGGACGCCTGTGAGCAGAAGGTTGCCAGGTCAAATCCACTGGTCAACAGAATGATTTTACCGTTGGGTGGTTGGGTCTCTGAGAAAGGCCCTTAACCCCAGTTTCTCCAGGTACTGGCTGACCCTACTCTCTCAACCATATGTCACCTTGGATAAAAGTCTCTGCTAAACATAACTTGAAATAATCTTACTTAAGTTTACAACCAATAGCACCATAAACAGATGATACAAAGACTGAGATCATAGCCTCACTTGGAAAAAAATGACAAAAGGCATCAAATAGAATAAATTAAAAAAAAAAAAAAACTATTCAAAAATCAGACCTATTACGAGTCACATAAACTAGCACTGCATATAGTATGAGTTACTGGGCTATCCAGCTAGAAAATTAAACACCTCATTTCCTTTTTAAGCATTATCACCTTTTCTTTTTTATAAATTATTCCAGGTACATTTTTGTTCATTAGATTAATTTATATTGCAATTATAAGGCACCTGGAAAACTGCTATACATTTGTGTTACCTTGTACATATATTTATATCTCAGAACCATTAAGTAAATAACAGGGTAAAGCTTGTCAATTCAATATTCAATTCGATTCAAGGTCATTTTTAAGTCAAGCAATTTTCCTCATGTCCTAATTACCTGAAAACATAATTATTTTAATTAAAAATGAAATGGGGAACAGAATTTGCCTTTACTGCAACCTTGACCCGAGACTCCTTTGAAAAGCCACATCTGCCATTACACTGCGGATGAATGAGTCCAAATGTCAAAAAGTAGCTTCCCAGAAAAAAACCCACTAATTTCAGCCTCTGCTATTGACCTCTTTGTGATGATGGATGTTTCCAGTTAAATTCCAAATGCCGCCCAGGCTTGCTGAGATATGCCTAGATGTCACACGAGGCCTTCATAAAGAATGGAAGCCAATTTTTGGCTCATGATACAGCAACACATGAGGAGCAGTACTTCGGTTTTAGCACAGTGAAGTGGCACCAGTCAAGGCCGTTTCCCTTCTCTGCAATCCCAGCCATTAGCACAGCAAATAAGGCTGCCGCCCACCTTCTCAGCATGGGGCACGTTCCAGATAGGGTATGTTGAACTCCTGGGCTGAGAGCTGTGCCCTCGACATAAAAACAGGACACTGTGTGACTTTCCACTTAAAATATAGTTGACACTATAACAGCGTGAAATTAAAATACAACTGGTGCCAGCAGCACTGAATCAAAGTAAAATGAAGGGGCAGATACCAGTGGCACTTCAGGATGTATTGGTCGACATGGACAGAAGTACTGATAACAAATTTGTAGTTAAACTTCCTATATCTGAGGAAGTAGCACGAGCGATGTTGCTTAAAGGGCTGCTTTTGCAACATATTTTTACCGGCCTTTTCTAGAACCAATGAGACACTTAGTACTAGGATAATAAGGGTCATTTTGCTGGGCAAATGCAGGAGCTTGCTACACCATGAAAGGACGGGGCAGAAAGGCGAGAACACAACTTACATTTCTGAAGTCCAGTGTTCATCTGCGAGTGGGAAAGCAGCTGGAAGGGGAGGTCACCGGGGACTGGCAGACACACCAGCATTGCACACGGCCTCCTAGTGCACCATGGATGTCCCAGCCCGTGTCACACTGCAGACGACACAGAGCCCAGAGCTGTCAGGGACCAGCTCCTCCAGGGGGCCTAGAAAGGCAACTTTAGAATTGACAAATCATCAAAATTAATTTTTCGCATATAACTAGGCCTGAATATGCAACTCCGGTCACCTTTAGCTTTGTGTGAAATTTCTTTAGCAATATGGTCAAAAAAAACAACAAACAAACAAACATACAGGGTCATTCCATTTTAATTTAACAAATGGCATTTGCATCTTCATTTTTGATTTTGTTGAAATTTGGCATGTGAATTACACATAACCTCCAGAGCTCAGAAATATTTTTTGTTGATTTGATGATCAAAATTCCTTTTGAGATACAGTGCTTATTCCACACCATGGGTAGGAAAAATGATAATTCAGAGTGTTTTCTAACAACCTGTAACTTTTTTTTTTTTATTATTATGACAGCTACATCACTCAACTATAGCTCAGTGGGACGCTCCGAAAGAGTGCTTTTTCATCACATAGAATTCAACTTATGCAAAAGTATCTTTTTTCAAGGTCAAAGTTCATCTTGTAGACTGCATGTTTTACTCCATTCAGTTATGAAAGAACAGTGAAGGGCTTGAAGTAACAAGTCCATTTTTTATAACGAAGTAATTTCCGTAGCATTTTTGTGCAATTTGTATACAAAACAGTGACCTGACAAGTTGCACTAAAAATGCTATTTTTGAGCCTCAAAAAAAGGCACGTGGGGTGGATTCTCTTTTGTATTGCAAGATGAAATCGAGGCATACCATTGGTCAAGTTTGTAGGGCACGTTAAACCTGTTTATACCACGGCTTTGGTAAATACTGTTTTCATTTTGGTCCAGAGATGTCACGAGGATGGTGATTATTTTCATGCAACCGCACAGCCTAATAACAGTTCTATATTAATACATTTTAATGTTTTATTAAACAACATATTAATATGGGGCTGGGCAATTAATCGAAAATTAGTCAAAACCGACATTCAGAACCTCTAGTCAACATAATCTTGCCCATCTTGGTTACTTCGTTTTTTTTTTTTTTTTAATTCTGTTAATACTTAAAAAAAAATCTGTTAATTCTTTCCCCAGTGCGTGTTCATGTAATGTCCCCTTAAAAAAAAAAAACATACTTCCACGTGTGTTGTCATGTGACTCCGCCCCGTCCAGTCTGTAACATGGAAGCAACATGGAGGCGAACTTAAACACCGAGCCAACTAAGCAACTCGAGCAGCTTGTACCAAAGAAAAATGCCCTGTCTGCTATTTGGCTACATCGTGGCTTTAGTGAAGACGACACCAAGCAAAAACCTTTTAAATGTAAACACTTGGAATAAACAGTTTCAGCTACCAAATGTAACATCACCAATTATTTTCAGCACTAGCAATATGTAAAATACAGTGGAAACCGCTTATAGTGATCAAGGTTAGTGCGCTCAACCGCTTATAAGGATCAAAAATTTGGGACAGAATCATTCCTGTACAAATACCGTTTAAATAATACGCTTATAGTAATCACGTAGTCTGCCTAGTGTTCATTTTGGGTCTTTTTATGCATAACATATGGGAAATTAAAACTTTGGTAATTCTTCATTTTTTTTTTTTTTTTTACTTGCCTACTTTGCCTTGCGGTAACCCATCTTCTTTCAGCTAGCTACCTGTGGCTAATGCTGCATACGCAGAAAAGAAAGTCATTTTCTTTCAATGACAAATGTAGACTCATCAAATCTTATGATAAGCTGCCAAAAACGAGCCAATAAGATGCAGCAGCGAAACTACAATAATCTATATGTTATGTACAGTACTGTATTATAGCATATTTGAATTATACACAGTTCAGTAATTTAATTTGTGCAGTACTATAATTTGAAAAGCATTTGAAACCGTTGTACTGTATTTTTAAATTGTCAAAAAAGTAATTGTGATGCTGTCCGTTTTATTATGTTATATTCATGTAATATATAAAATGCCAAATAGATTGTAATTTGCATAACAAAGAAAAAAAATGTGATCATCCGCTTATAGCGATCAATTTCACCCAGACAGACATAATCACTATAAATGGTTTATTTTGTTTGCAGGAAACGCTAAATATTTTCTACCTTTTTAGGGAACTTGCTTTTTACATTAAAATATAAATGTGACCTTATTCATAGGACGTTTTCATTTCAAGCGATTTGTGCTTTGATTTCAATTGTTCAAAATATTCAATGAATAATCATAAACAGTTCATCTGTGTGTCTTTTGCAATTATTTTAAAATCATAAAGATATAGTCTTTCATTAGAAAAAAATATCCCAGCTTTAGTAGTTGAGTATATTTACAGTACAAACCTTGTCAATGAGATGAGGGCAAAAACAAGAAAACCAAAAATAACTGTCCATTAATCATAATCAAAGTAAAATGTTAAATTAATCATGATATTGATTGGAGGTCATATCGGTCATATATGTAAATATAAAAACCTCATAAATAAGCAGTCATTCATATCAACATAATTTTTAGGGATGGGCCGATCCACATTTTTTCAGTTCCGATTCGATTCCGATACACAACTGCCGATACGATTCCGATACAAGAACTCTTTACTTTGTTATACTTATATATAATTATTAGGGCTGTCAAAATTAATGGGTTAACGCGGATTAATCCATCATCATGATTAATCTGATTAAAATTTTTAATGCAATTAACCCATCTGCAGCACAGAATGACTCAAAATCCCTGAAATGTCTCTGTCAATGCATTTCGAGCAGTTCCATTTGCCCTCGGAACTCGTATTCCGAGTCAGATTCCGAGTTTTGAAGCTGGAATTGATGACATGCGCGCTCCCGTTTCTCTGAGATCCGAGAATATTATCTCGGAGCAGCACAGAGGATCCCGAGATCAGAATCCACGATGGCTGGGCCCTTTATCAATAGAAGGGAAAGTTGTAGTTTTATACTGTTTAAGCACTACTTTTCATTTGTGACTCATTAAATCGGTCGCGCACACTATACCGTCAAACTTATCTGTGGACATGTTGCTACGGAGTTTTGTTCATAAAGCACCGCGCGCAATATGTTATCAACTGATATTGCTAACAATGGCAATTAACCGGGCTAGAATTGAATTTCATGATTAGTCGGATTATTTGTCGGATTTACTGTAGTTCGGGCTAACTGTAAGTGAACGAATATAAAGACCATTTAAACTGAGGTACCTTAAATGTGATTAATATAGATTAAAAGTGAATGATATTTAATCGTGATTAATCTAAATTAATCCACAGCAACCCTGTGATTAATCTGATCAAAAGTTTTAATCGTTTGACAGCACTAATTATTATATTATATTATATATATTCTTTTTTTAAGCTAGTAAATACAGATGGAAAAAATGTATGACAAAAAATATTTAATTAGGCTACTACAAACATACATAACATACTGTTCCACCTCATTTGTACATCTTCTTTTAAGCATTTTTGAGACATATGTAGTTCAATATGCATATCTTCAAAGCAAGTATACACAAGTGGCGAATGCTTAAAATGCAACACAATTTTTCTCCCATTGGCGTCAGCACAGTTACACTTTGTTGCGATGGCAGCCCCTCTTGTATCACAAGCTGCAGCAAGTTCGCAAAACAGTCCAAGTTAACGACTCCCAAATCATCCATTTCTTTTTTTTTTTTTTTTTTGTCTTGCACAGTTGCGTGCGCTTTGTAAAGTGGGATTGTCCATTAAACGCTATTCCCACCTCTCAAAACTGTATTTTACAAAGATTGGAAATCGCTGTGCTACTGGTTTCTGTTAGAAGCGTAAAATACTCCCAGATCGTCACGTCTTATCTTACGCTCCTAGCAAAAAAAGACTGGGGGACAGCATTAGTGTACGACTTGAATGCCACAAAAAAAAACACATGTATAATGGGAAAGAGCTGTCGTGCGATTGATTGTGTGAATAGATTTGACACAAAATAGGAGCTATCTTTTTAGAGACTGTCAAAAACTAAATAAGTAAGTATCGGACGTGGATCGATCACGCATGGCTGATACCCGATCCGTCAAATAGGTCTGGATCGGCGTGGATACTGATCCGAATATCAGATCGGTGCATCTCTAATAATTTTCCTTGGTTTTCGAAACAAATGTGCCTGTCTGTTGAAGGTTTCCATAGTAACTTACCAAATTTCCCACCATTTTCCAGTGAGTATGCTGACCAGATGTTGTATCCTTTTAGGGATTATATTTTTAAGAGCACACTGGAACATTGTTAAATGCTAATTGAAATTAATTTCTTCTGAATTTTTTTTTTCCATTTGTTAGCCGTGGCATAAGTAGGATAAACCACTTTGAGGTATGCAGTTACACAAAAATATGGAGCTCCAACTTACACCAAGCTGTCATTGATTATTTTCATATAACCACACACTTCGTCATGGTTTATCCCATACTTATTGCCTACTACCTAAGAGAAGGGGAGATCCAAACCCAAAACGTCCCATTTCATTAGTGACCCTTGATCAAACCACCACAATTCTGTGCCGTTCAGCAAATCTTAAAATCACCATGAACAGGACTTTAGGATAAAAGCAGAGTGCCATTTTTCATGACTCCCAAAGGAATGTGCACGTGACGAGAGGTACAGTGAAATGGCTTGTCAGGATGGCTAGCCACAGCAACGTCTAAGTGACAGATCATTACTGGACTGAATGTTATTCTGAACACCCAAACTAATCCACACTGACTAAGCCAAATGGGCTCTGTAAGGGGGACCTTTAATATGCATGGAACATCTGCCTTAACCTTTGCTACAGTAAAAAACTTGGTGTAGATTTACACTATATGGTCAAAAGGATGCGGTCACCCCAATTAATCAGAGGAATTTCTAATTTAATCCACACTCACTGCTGACACAGATGTACAAATAAGCACAGTTATGCAAACTCCTGCAACAATCATTATCAGTAGAATGCATGGTGGCTGTTGTATAGGAGAGGTAAGTGACTTTCGACTTGGCACCATCATAGAACGCCATCTCCCCAACAAGTGAGTTCTTCACATTTCTATCCTGCCAGTGCTGCCCTAGTCAAATACAAGTGACATCATTGTGAAGGATAAAACATGTGGAAACAAGTTCAATTGTGAGCTAGTTGGCCACACAAGGTCACCGAAAGGAGCCTATTCACTCAACCTCAGCAATGTTGCTACATCTAATGGAAAGCTTAGCCAAAAAAGTAGAGGCTATTAAAGCAACAATGAACTGACCAACTTAATAGTTATACCCTTGCTTTCATAATGATATGCTGGACAAGCTGGCGTCCGCATACTTTTGGCCAAATAGTGTCTGTTGTTTGTTCTTGCTAATCAATCTGCAAACTTTCAGTGCAAAGTGTAGTCTGCCTAAAAATGATGGATTCATCATCATTAGTAAGCTTGAAAATGCTGATTTTCAATGGCAGTGAAGTCTGCTTGGCCTGCATGACGCTTTTAATGAGAACAAAGCCATTTGGAATCTGTGCTGGAGTCTTTCCTGTCTTATTAATTTTCCTCAGAAGAGCACAAGAAAATGTGATCACATAAATACTTCTACATGTCAAAAAAGTGAAGATCTGGTCTACCGTGGCTGCAAACTGGACCATTGGTAGGCTGGGACTTGCAAAGAGAAAAAGTTCAAAAATTTGAAAGAAGGGGATTAAAATGACAGATTAATGTGTAGTTTGTGTTTTTTTATTTTATTTCAGAGCCTTATAACTCCCATATGCATTTGAATAACCCATTGTCCATTTCAAATCAGCGAAAGAGTACTTTCTTCAATAATTAATGAATAATTGTCTTTTTTGAGATTCAACAATCTAATATTTTTTAGCACAGCTTAGACATTTTTGGGGTGCATATCTCATGCAGTGGCCCAAGTAACAGGTCAATGTTTTACATACAAGTAATATTCATACATATTTATTTCATATGTACATCACTGTTTTTTAAAACCAAATGCAATAAGGAATGTAGTTGGCAAGATGACACAAAAGTTTAATTTAATAATTACCATGAAAAAAATACTCTTTTCTGAGCTTTCCAGAGAGCTACAGCTGAGCCATATAGCTATAATAATAATAAAAAAGCTACAGGTAATTAGAAAGCATTCTGAACTATTTTTTGTCTACCCACAGTGTAGAAAAGGTACTATATCTCAAAGGGAATTAGAAAAAATTCTTGAGCTCTGGAAGGTGTGTGTAATTCATATCATCAAAATCAAAACCGGTGATACATAAGCTTTTTTGAAAATCTGTTGAATAAAAATGGAATGACCCTACTAATTTTCGTGTTAGTCTGCCTTGGAGAAAAATTAATTTGATGGCATTATAACCTATATTTTTTGAATAACCCATTTTCCATTTCAAAGCTATATTTTTTTAATCATTGATTCCTAATGAAAATGAATTACGTCAAATATACCACAGAATGTCAAGATGGCAATTAGTAATTTCATGTAACTACGCAAGAGTAGGTTGCAATAGAGCTTATGGCATCAAAAGCTGACTTTGCAGAATTATTCTGCATGATGAAACACAAATAATGCATAATACTAAAAGTATACAAATAAAGACTTAAATATTGTAATGCATTAAGAATCCAAGAAAATATATCTCATCACTAGTGAACCACAGTAGCTTAAAAAAGGACACATTCAGTGCTTACTTTAAGCTGCGCTGGTTCATTAATTTATACTAGAATCAATATTCAAGCTATGAAAGCTGTGAAAAATGTAACCATTTCCTTAGCTAGTTTAGCTAGTATTTACTTATTGGTTATCTTCTAAAAGAACGGAGTGTCCCAAAAACACTGAAACAGGTATTTCCGGCACCAGAGACAAAATAACTGCCATCTTGAAAGGGAACTGTAAAATGGGGTCAGGATTTCAATCACATTCTGAAACCCACAAATGACGCTGCTTAGCACTGCAATTCCCCTGCCAAACCCACATAACCCTTCATATTAGCATGAGGCAGGCTGTTGGCAAGGCCATACTTGATCCAAGGGCTTTCATGATGCCATGTCTAAGATTAATTTTAAATAACAGCCACATATTTCCATCCAAATGAGTCAATATACACATCATACAGGTTTCTTTCCAATGATAGTGAAATTCGAGTGCTTACTATCTGCCAGAAACTTGAATTCATCTGCTTGAATATCATAAAATGTATAAATCCATATTAAGAAACAAAATTAAGATTTTTCAGCAGTACAATACCATCCAGAATGACCCTCAGCTTTGGACAATTTAGTCTGCATGAACCTCTTTGGCACAATCAAATTTCTCCAGTGAAAAAGGTGAAGCACTCACAACAAGGTCTAGTAACCAGATGGACACTTTCTATAGAAAACTGGGTTTCTGTTTAAAATATCACAGTAACACAAATTCAACGAATCAACTAGCAGAAATCAAGACACTGCAGAAACAATCATTCAATCAGAGAAATAGTTAGTAATGCTTTGCATTAATTGCACCATCATAATGCACTCATAAGCAGCATATATATATATATACCTTAACATTGTGACATATTTTAACAACTTTAATAACAAACAAATGATATTATCAAACATTATAATCTTGTAATTGTATAATGTTTGTTATTAATATTTCTTAAAGTTGTTAAGGTATGTTAGAATGTTAAGGTATATTTACATGCTGCTTATGAATGTTCTATGAATGCATTATGATGGTGCACTGAATGTTCTACCAATGCATACTGAATGCATTAGGAAGTACCAAATATTTTGTTAAAAATCACATATTTGTGAAGAACTGTACAGGCCTATCACTTTTTTATATTCACACATAATAATACACAAGAAAGCCACAGAAAGATAAATACGCAAACATAAGGCCATCTAATCAAAGCTAGGGGACGTAACTTATGGATTTATGCCACGAATACCAATCACACTTGGAGCAAGAGTCAGCTACCTGCAGTGCAACTATGGAATATGGAAAATAAGCATAAATATTCCACTTCCAACAGCCGCATCATCACCAACAGACCTGCCTGTCCAATTGCCTCAATTATACCTGAATGGGAAAAATTTTGCTTTCAAGGTTTTGAAAAGAATGCCCACCCTTGTCAAGCTAGCTTTCTGTTCTGAAGCTATTTCAGTATAAATAAGCAGGCATCTCTGAAAACCCTGTACTGTTCCAATTGCACTCAGCACAATATCTTTATGAGCAACACATCTTCACTCTGGTTTAGAGTACAGCTGTCCCGAATACTCGAAAACCTGCTGGATACCGGCACTCCAGAATCAGGGTTGCTTACCCCAAATCTATAGCTAACCTCGCATTATTGGTTGAGTCTGTTAGACCTGAATGTCTTATTTTAAGATGTAATAGCATTGCAGACATGCTGCTGTGATATTTAAGATAGATAGGCCATAGATAAGATGCCATTTAGCCTCCGAGTAGCTGGGTCAATCATTATAATCACTTTGACAAACCTTTAAAAAAAAAAAATTCTGCGATTGTAGAATGTCAGAATAATCGATGATAAAACAAAGGACAGCCACGTTGCTTAGCCACATCACATTACATAATATGGTACATAATACCCATATATATTTTTTGTGAACGTATTGTGTTTTGACTACAGCAGAATGATAGTGGAAAAAGTTCATACTCTGATATTTGAGGTGTTTCAGATATTCTGGAGTTGAAAATTAACTATAGCCAAATAGAACTTATCTACCAATAGGTTGTCAAATAAGTTTGTGGTGTTGCCGGGAGTTGTGCCAACAGACATAAAGCAGGGCCAACGAATCACTTGCTTTTGCTCAATACCTTATCTATGGAATCCAAAATATTTCCATACAGCAAAAAGTCTGTAATGCTGAAATATAGTAAAAAATATTCATTAAAATTGAAAAAGCCTCTAAGTAATTCAGTAAAAATGTTTTAGCACAACTTATTGATGGCCTCAACCCACCTGATGATCTCGACCCTTACAATATAGCAATTGCATGTGCACAACATGCCTAGTCAATATTAACATCCACATCATGCAAACCTGGTATTGAGGGCATTACAGTGGCGCAGTGGGTACCACTGTTGCTGCACACTGTCGCTTTGTGTGTGTGTGTGTTGGTTTTTGGCGGTTTCCTTCCACTGTCTAAAACCATGCAACTTAAGTTGCATGGAGTGCCTAAACTGACCGTATGTTTGACTGATGTGCACCCTGCAGTGGTTGGCTGGTTCCTGCCTGGCGCCAACTACAATGTATAGATTATACATAAATGATTACTCGATTAACTGTCAAAATAATCAGTAGATTAATATAATATTAATCAATAATGACAGCTACACTTTAGTGCAGGAAACAGGGAGCCATTCCTGTGTCACATGTTGAACTCACCAGCTTATTGGCTAATAAAATAAAGACACACACACTGCAGGGGTCATGTCCCTTTTGTGAGGTTATCTGTCCCTGAATGAGCAAAGCATCCATAGAAGCCAATAACAGCCCCCAACTACCTATCAACCCAAGGTTGGTGCATATACATATTTAATTTCTTAACCTGATTCCTAAATGTTAACCACATACCAGGGAAACCTTATCTTTTTATAAAAGAATGAACAAAAACAGTCAAGAGAAGGGGAAACCAGAGAAATCAGGCTGAGTGCCTTGCCTTTACTGCAAGAACACACAAATTCGCTTTTTAAAATATAAACAATTGTTAGAATATCCAAAATTCAGGCACAAAAGGCCTAAGTGGCTGGGAATGAGGGACATGGTTAACACCTCTCACAAAGAAGGAAGGAAAAGTCATGCACTTCAAAAACAAGTGAGGATCATCCATTAACAAATTACCTGCTGAAAGCTTCTATTCTTTACAGGTAGAGGACTTTGATGCTATTTGAGAATGTGGGACTAGGAAGACAGAAATAACAGGGATGTGCCAAATTCTCTAGAAACTATTTCAAAAGTTTGATAAAGCCACAAGGTTCAATACATAGACATGATCAGAATATTTAAAGCTAGCTGATGGACTACATAGCTTAATTCTGCACATATAGAAATCTAGATTTCAAAACACAAAGCCACATACAAATAACATTACTTCCTAAAAAACAATACATCCTTCAAACTTCCATCAGTGAAAGTTGTCAGACTTATTTTCCAATCTAGGTCTCTGGAGTCAGTCTGAATTATAGCAAAGAATTGGAATACTTTTGTTTAAGATATTACAGTATGTGAAGCTGTCATGATTCACTTTCACAGTTTTTTGTGAACCTTTGCATTGATTTATTAATTTTTTTGCAGTACTATTATACACTGGCAGACGTTGAATGTTGAGTTTTTCAATATTTGCTTTTTCAATCATTTTCAATAATTGTTTATGTAGCCTGTGCTACATACGCTGCAATGCAAAAAATGCAGTGTAGTGTCTACCTCTATAATGTTACAAATGTGCCATTCTGTTTTATCACATTTGCTGTTTTAAGAACAGAAATGTGTACTTTATGTATGCAAAATGAAATGCGTAGTTTATACAATTGGCAGTTGAAGAGCGCAACATCTTTATTAAGATGCTGACTCATCATTAGTAGTTAAACACTGCTAATGCCCATTAATTAAATTTCAGCTGTTTTAAATTTTAGTAGTTCCATTATTGCAATATTGTATTGTTAACTATCAGGATACAACGATACTATCATGATGCATAGTGATGCCTTGAATCATGACGCTGGTATCATGATGAGTATTGTATCATGGACTAGCTGGCAGTAACCAGCCCTACTAAACATACTTGAACAGGCAAATAATTTAGTTGGCAAGACATCTGAGAAATGAAATCACTGTGTTACAGAAGATAATTTAAGGTGTTTTTGAAAGGTCAACTACGAAGTGATAAAGACGGTAAAATTCTGAAAACAGTAAAAGGTTTCCCTTGCAATGGAAACATTTCTCAAACTAGGGATGAGCTCAAAAAAATGCTCATAAAAAAACTTTCCATTAAAAATCATTGGGAGATAGATGTTAAATAAAAGCCTTGTAGTGTGTCATTCCAGTCTTTAAGATTATATCCCTGTTAGCTAGCAACCTACTACAGTTTAGTTAGCAAGCCAGAACAAAGCAGCAACTATTTCAAGACAAATTATTCTGCATGATGAATCAGATGGAGAAGCCTGAAGACAATGGCACATTAAAATGAGAAGGAGCACTAATTAAAAGGAACATGTATAACAGTTTTAGCTGTACTGAAGTGGGCCATACATGAATATAATAACAGTTATATGCAAGTATACATACCCATCACCTAAATAATAATCACTTCCAAAATAGGATAATATGATAATTTTACTAGGCACACAATTCCAGTATTGATTCTGTCTCTCTAAGGGGGTGGTGGTGATGGTGGTGGTGGTGGGGGGGGGGGGGGGGTACTGCCAATTAAAAAAGACGATAGTTTAAAAA
>JAODKC010000039.1:16716446-16730623 GCA_026777985.1 Mormyrops attenuatus | reverse complement strand
CGAATAGACCTTACCAGGGAGGCTGAGAAGTGTGATCCCCCTGTAGTTGGAGCACACCCTCCGGTCCCCCTTCTTAATAATAATAATTGATACTTTATTGATCCCCATGGGGGAAATTATCTTTGTAGGCAAGAGTAAACTGGCTGTGAAGTACAGCCACCTGTTGCGGCACCCAGGGAGCTGCGGGTTAAGGGCCTTGCTCAAGGAGCCACAGACGTGCCAAGGCTGGGTTCGAACTGGTGACCTTCTGATCACAGGCACACAGATGTAGTCCACTGAGCCACTGAGCTATTTGTTAGTGTTTTTAAGACTACACTTTTGTTAAGACTACTTTTCTGTAAGGGAGGTCACCTAGTGCACCCTTCACTGTTTTACAGCTATAGCATGTGTATGTATATATTTTTCACTTTAACTTCTTTACTTATTATCTTACATATACGCAGAGTGGGGTTATAAAGAGGAAAGCATTAATAAAAATTAACCTTTGGCAGAGCCTCAAGGACCAGAGCAGTTTTGGCTGCCTCTCCATACTCTTGGTAGGCTTGTGCTTTCAGCCTCATTTTCTCAGCTTCAGCTTTCCCCAAAGCCTCAATCGAGCCGGCTTCAGCTTCACCCAACTTCCGAATCTTCTCTGCTTCAGCCTGAGCTATCAGCACTTTCTTGATCCTGTTGAGGATGATAATAGGGATTGGTCAACATGATTTTTCAGAATCCCAAAATAAAAAGAGACTACCCCTTCAATTTGAACATACAAATTTTTATGTAAACACAAACAAATGAGACTCAATAAAGAAACAAACCTATACGAAAAAAGCAGGTACCTTAGAATACAAGGAAATGGGGTAAATAATTCCTACTGAAATACCCACTGATGCCCCTTATATGGTATACATGCTAATGAACAGATGCCCCTCTGACTGTATACAACTACATAGATGTATGGCTTTTGGGTACCATGTAGATCAGTGGGAGGGGCTTACTTCATGCCTTCTGCCAGCTGCTGCATCCTGTAGGCCTCAGCTTCTGCTGGTCTTTTGATAGTAGCAATCAGCTCTTTCTCAGTCCTGGCGATCTCATTTTCCTCAACAGAAATCTGTTTTTTTCTTTGAACCACCTCAATCTCAATCTCCTCCAGTCTAATCTTTTGCTGCTCTTTGGCTGCTTGAAGTTCATAGGCCAGCTGGGCCTCAGCTTTCTGATTGGAGTAGAATGAGAACCTACATTTTTACTCTCCTACAGTTCAGACTGTATGCTCTCAAGTATTCTGCTCACAGTTTACTAAACAACAATTCAAGCAAATTCTTGCAATTCCATGTAAACTACAGCCCTATCCCAAACAATGATAAATTACAGTAATTTAACAAATATTAGCAAAGCAATGGTAGAAATTGCACGATATTTCGGTTAACATATCGGTAAGTCTTGGTCATGTGTCAGTCTTGGTTACACTTTAATTACTTTAATCAACATGAAATTGCTAGAATTAAGCAATAAATTTATGAATGTGTCCTCAAATAATCTGTATTACGGTATACTGGGGCTCTGTAAATTTAAACACATTTTAGAGAAGGCTAATTGTTGTCAAGGCTATTGTCAGATAGGCCATTTGTGGGTGACTGGCATCTCCATACCAGCCAGTCAGCCAGTGTCAATCAAAATGTTTAGTGTATTAAACCATTAGCCCAAGTCACACTAAATGCCTCTTCAAGCATGGCTGGATAAGCTTAAAAGTTAAGACCTTTTGCTCACTGTCTGATCCTCCTCCACTTCAAAAATCTCTCTTAGTCCCCTGCCTTTACCACTTAGAACCTCGCTACAGTCTCCCTAGTTGGAGCTACTGTCCCTAACATTACCCAAATAAGTCTGACTACAGATTTATGGAGCATTGAGGTTATTGGTAATATTACATAAAAATATATTGGTTATAATTCCTGGTCAAAATTTCTACACTTCATTTCTACCACATTGTGCAAATAGTAATATGTCTCCCATAGATTCAGTGCATATTTTTCAAATGTTCCATCAGCTCCATGCCAAAATATTCAATAGTGTGGTGTCATCCAAAATGCTGCACAGCTATTTTACGAAACAGCAAACTACATATGTTATATTTTGTATATTTAAAACGACATAACTTCCCAGTACCTTGGTGTTTACTTCTTGGTTAAAAGCAGCTTTCTGCATTTCTAGCTCACGTTTGGAGTCAGCCATTTTGGTGTCAGCCTGGAATTTAATGTCCATCATCTCCTTCTTACACTCAGCTTCCTACATAGAAAATAATATTACAGGTTACAAACAAATGAAATATTGATGAGGCATTCCTGTTTCCTTCTTTCGACATCTCATTTAAGAGCTTCTCACTTTTATTCCAGCATCCCTCTCTGCCTCAGCCACACCAATGTCTGCATCCCTCCGAACCGCTGCTGTCTGGGACTTTCCTAGGGAGCTCAGGTATTCCACTTTGTCGTAGACATCCTACAGGACCAAGAACCATCAACTGAAACTCACATACAAGTTTCACCTTGACATTACTCGCACTACCTTGGTCAATGCAGTTGGACATCATTCACATATTCACCAATTAGTCATGCCGTCATACATAAGTCATCTCTATAACAAACAAAAACAGGAGCAATAATTCAACAAACACGGCAAGCCCACTACATATCTAGATGAAAAAATAAAGTATTCTTAACAGCGTATTAATGGATATACTGAAGTTATTGTTCTAAATTAAAGTACTGTGATAAACTGAATATGAACACAGACTACTGATAAGCCTGCTATGCTCAGTGTTACCTTTATGGTGAAGCTAAGTATTTCAATACCCATGCGTCCAATGTCAGGAGCTGCAACCTCTCGCACCAGCTGGGCAAATCGGTCCCTGTCCTGGTAGATCTGCTCCACTGTGAGTGTGCCTGTGTGTGTGTGTGTGTGTGTGTGTGAGAGAGAGACAGAGAGAGAGAGAGAGCTAGGCATTCATGCATACCACACAAGTTCTACATCTACACAAGCACACCTCTCCTTAATAATGTCCGGCTTATGGACAACTCATACTTACAGACAGACTGCCATGAAACCTATTATATTAAAAACTCAGGTTAAATACAATTCTTCATAATAACAAACACACGCACTCGCACTACTCTGTGATGCTCATAAGAAAGCTGCACAACTTCAGCAGTTTGTCGCCTCAAGGTACAGTACAGTACCCTATGTACCTAATTTTATTATTATTATTAGGGCTTGACTTTGGTTGAACATTGGGGAGGAGGGGGGTGGGGGTTGTGTTGGCTGGTTTTGATTATTACGCCCAATGGACTCCCTGTAGTATTATATAAAGAAGCATTCCACAGAGGAAGGGAGAATTTACCGAGAATCGACCGCAAATGTCCCTCTAAGGTTTGCAGGATCACACTTTTGATTTCGGACACAGACTTGCCCAGGAACTGCTCACAGGCAACGACCAGAAGATCTCCCTCCGTCATCACTTTCACCTGGTGAAGATGAGCATGCTATGGTAAAAGGGTCTACTAAGCACAACTGCATTCAACCCACACCTTAACAGTGTAAATTAAAAAATGTATCATTGATGCAGACACTTATTTACACATTTCCTCATTGTATAATATGTATAATAAATATGTATAATAAAGCCAGCTATGACAATATGTTACATAATGTATGGAAACAGATGTGGGTATGTAGGGTTATGGTTAAGCATATTTATTGCAACACCAACTTTACTGATATCACTGCAATAACATGTCATGAAAATATGCTCTTTCAGTGTGAATATTTATTTATTAATGGAACTAACCCAAATTACTCATTCATTTAATCAAAAATCCATTTTCCAAATAAAGGTTTCACAATTAATGACACCCCTCAAGATTACTGGAAATAAAATCCATAAAATTTAAAACAGGAATGAAACCAATTGTACTTAAGTTCAGATAAGTGTTATGGAACATTACTATGTACTTGCATCACTTTCCTGTTTCACTAGTGTATAAAAATGAGTCACCATTCCCCCTATCATCCCACACCATGAAGAAAGCAAAAGAACTGGCAGTTCAAAAGAGACAGAAGGTCATAGAACTTCATAAATCTAGTAATGGCTACAAGAAGATCCACATAAGATTCAATACGCCACTGAGCACTGTCTGGGCAATTACTCAAAAACTTTAAAAGTAAGGAAGAGTTGAAAACTTGACAGGCAGAGAACACATATGCATTTTGCCCCCTAGGATAGGCAGAAATAAGAAGCAAATAAATCCCCAAGAATCACTATGAAAAGATCACAGACATTGGAGGCATCCTGGGGTCACTAGGTTACAAAAAGTATCATCAAACCCCAGCTCCATTACCACAGACTCTTTAGAAATGTTGCAAGAAGAAAGCCTTTCCTGACCTCAAGACACAGAAGCAAGTGCTTGCCATTTGCCTAAGGTTATTTAAATTATGACTAGACAAAGGTGCTGTGGTCAGAGGAGACCAAAACTGAACATATCTGGCATCAAGACAGAGAAACAAGGAAAGGCACCTCACTCCCATGGTGAAAGATGGTGATGGGTCAGTGATGTTTTGGGGCTGGGTAAGATCAACTGCTTACTGGAGGCACAAGGTAAGATCAATTGCTTACTGGATGTCACCAAGTATCAGGCAATGCTGCTGACAAACTGGTTGCCATAGATTGACTTTCCAGCAAGACAATGACCCAAAGCAGACCTCAGAATCCTGTTTCCAAAATTAAGGTTTTGCAATGACCATCTCAGTCACAGAGGGTGACCCAGTCACAGAGAGTCACAGAGGGTGACCATCTCAGTCACTTCTGTGACCCAGTTCTAAAAGATTGCCAGTTCAAATCCCTTGTCTGGCAGAATGATTTCACTGTTGGGCCCTTGCACGAGGCCCTTAGCCCCAGTTGTTCCAGGGACCCTGCTTTCACAAATGTATACTGTCACCCCTAGTGCATTCGCACTTCCTGATTCACAAATTCACAGATCCGCGAAAATTTAATTGGAACCAAACTTATCTGCATCCGCGATTTTTTCGCACATTTGTGAAATCCTTGAGAAACACTACATTAGTGTTTATGTTTAATTTTCATAGTAATTTATAAGTTTCAAGTGTAAAATTGGTAAGAAAAATTTTGTTAATGAAGATTCTACTGGAGAAAGTTCAAGACATACAATATAAATCAGTTGGAAAAATCCCTTAAAAAACGTGGCTTTCTTATGGAAACGTTCCTTTTTACAGTATGTACGTACTGTACCTTTACGAGATGTGAATTCCATTTGCAAAGTTTATTCCCTTTGGAACGCTAATGGTTACATAAATATTAGAAAATAGTTAATTTACTATTTTGTAATAGTAAGTACACGCTAACGTAAAAGCAACGCACAAAAATGATAAATTTCTTGAATGGTGCTAATGTTTAGATACATAACAAATGCGTCCCGGGTTTCCCTCTCGAGACTGAAAGGGTTCGTTTTCTCATTTTACCTTACTGTGAGTGTGAAAGAAAACGGCAGCCAGTGCCATGTTCTATGAATTAGTAGGGGTAACATTAGTATACTGAAAATCTGCTAGTGTGACAAATATCGGGCGATACTGTACTCTATTTTTATATTAAACGTTAGCTTTTTTAAAGGTAATGTATTAAGCTAACTTTTAAATGAAATGAAAGTGTTTTGGGAGCATGACTGGGGTCATACTTAGGGTTTAAACCTAAATATAGAAATATAAATATAGAAATAAGCAGATATTACCATTTTTAGTGACTCTACCAAACATCCACGAATCCTCCTCATTCGCGAGGGGTTCTGGAACCTAACCTCGTGAATGTCCGGGGTCTGACTGTATATTACCAGTGCTGGGGAGTAGCTAACAAAAATTAGCTGCGCTCCTAACTTAACTACTTTTTTCTGTAGCTTATCAGTAGCAGAGCTACTTTTAAAACGCTGTACCTTTTCCGGTATCTATCTATCCATCCATCCATCCATCTTTCTTCAAATAGCGAGGTACCATGGTAAACCGCTACATCATTAAAAAACACTACGGGTTGCTGTCGACTTATGACCTTTGCGACTTCTGACCAATCACTTTATGACCGTTCCGAGACTGCAGATATGTGGCCATGACTGTGCCGTGTCTGGCAAGGCGAGTGTTGCCCAGCATGAGTGTGTGACAGTTTCCATCCTGCCTGCCCGCAGTGTGAGCATCCCTGCAAGACGCCCATTCATTCATCTAGTGCTCAGGCTACTGTTCGCAGTGGTCACAGTACAGTATACATTCCTGTCCATATCTTGATAAAAGATGATAAAGTTATAATGATAATGAACTAAGAAAATGGTAATAAAAAGGTTAAAACACCAAGCAATATGACTTAAATATGACATACTTATATTATACAGTATACTATATATATATATATATATATATATATGATTTTTTGCATATAAAATAAAGGGCTGATCGTGGTTGTAAGCTGACAACATCCTGTATTATCTTTACAAAGACAGGTATTTTCAACTACCAGGAGTTTCTGATTGTTTTTTTGCTTGAGTACTCTGGGGATAGATGTTGAAGGGTTGAAAAATACTTCACAGCAAACAATATAATCCCGTGAATGTCTGGAGTGATTCTACTCTGTTGGGCCCTTGAGCAAGGTCCTTAACCTACAATTGCTTCATCCTGGGTATGACGTTAAGCTACATCCAGCTCTATAAGGAGGTCCTCAACTTATAAGGAAACACTTGGGAGTTGGTGGCAGGATTGGCATTCCAGCCATCGGAAAAAAAAACTCACACTGGTCCATTTGGACTAATGTGGTGCTGAGGTATCGCCCACCACATGGCTGCACTCAGGTTCTCATCCCTGAGGTGGTTTGTGATGTGGTGGGTGTGGCAACGTGCTGTAATCAGCACATGCTCCTTACCTCACCTTCCTTTCAAAACACAGTACAGCTGTTTCAAATTACAGTACTGTACAAATGAAATTACTGAACTGTGTATAATTCAAAGTACAGTACATAAAATATAGCATATAGTAGTTTTGTTGCAGCATCTCGTTGGCTCGTTTTTGGTAGTTTATCATAAGTTTTGATGAGTATATATTTGTCACAGAGAGATAATGACTTTCTTTTTCCCCATCATGTTTTGCATTAGCCTCGGGTAGCTAACCAGAAGCTGAGGGGTTACTGCAAAGCAAAGCAGGATTATCAAGGTAAAGTAAAAAAAAAAAAAAAAAAAGATATATACTATAATCTTTGTTAGGCTACTTTGTCACTTTAAGCAAATTATTAAAACGTTTTGATCCATATAAGCGGTTTATCACTATAACCATGATCACTATAAGCGGTTTTCACTGTAATTGCTTTTTTAAAGAGTATCCTACAGCACAAATACATTAATTTCTGTGTAGAGTCGGTCATTCCCTCTAAAAGAATAAAAATTTATCCAAACAATAAAAAGTTTGTGTCTAAGGATATTTAGAGTATTATAAACTCTCGGAAGATAGCATTTAAAAACCAAGATATCATTAAATGTAAACAACTGGAGAAAGATTTGAAAAATAAACTTAGGGAGGCTAAACAGGTGCACAGACTTCGTTTGGAGGAGACCTTCAAAGAAAGAAACCTCAAATGACTGGGTTGTCATCTTCAAATAAACCCATTGTGACAGGCAATGAATATATGCTTGCAAATGAGCTAAATGATTTCTTCTGCCGTTTTGACTCTGCAGCTCATGCTGAGAAATGTGTAAACATAATAACCCTTGTGTTTACTTCTGGGTCCTGCCTGTCATTTTTGACCTGATTTTGAGATTGACTTTGGATGTTATGACTTATGTGCATTTTAGGGTAAGGTCATTGATTATACCACATAATGATGAACACATTTTTATAATTCCGTGGTCAATTTTAAGTGAACACCCGGGTTAAGACTGTTATACCTAATGATGCTGAGAGGATTGTCATAACTGAGGAGGTGGTCAAGTGTACATTCCAACACAACAATCCTAGGAAAGCCCTAGAGCTGGACCACATCAGTGCTTTAGCACCTGTGTGGCAACCCATTTTTCAGTTGTCTCTTGACACACATACCATCCCACTGGCATAGAAAACGTCCCACACTAGGGCCCTCTCCAAAAAACAATGTCCAAAAGTATATAATGATTTTCGGCCAATAGCTCTTACATCCGTGATTTTGAAGTCACTAGAAAGGATCATAGTTCAATATCTCACTAGATCTTTATGGATGCAACAGGACCCTTTCCAATTTGCATATAAACAAGGTTGTAGCACAGAGGATGCAGTGGCTACACTGGTGCACCTCATCTCCAAACACCGTGATAAACCAAAAACATATGCCAGAGCTTTTTTTCTTGATTTTTCATCGGCGTTTAACAAGAGTTCACCTGGATTTACTGTTAGGAAAGATGATTCAGTTACAGATTAATTCTTATATTGTTTATTGGTATTTTACGTCCCTCACAAACAGGGTTCAACTACTAACTAACACATTTTCATCCCCTAATATAACTAATGTTGGAGTACCTCAGGGTTGTATTAGCGCACCTGTGTTGTTTACCTTATATACCTCAGATTGCACCCCTAGTATGCCAAATCAATTTCTTTTAAAATACTCAGATGATTCCACTCTACTGACTCTGTTCACCGAGTATGATGATTCTACATTGTATCAGAGAAATGTTGAATGGTGTGATAAAAATGGTGTCATTATTAACACTATGAAGACAGAGGAAATTATTTTTGGAAAATCACCACAACAGTCAAATACACCCAGTGATGATTCATAATGCGGTAATTAATCAAGTATCAGCCTATAAATATTTGGGTATCATGATAGATGAACATTTCTCATGGACCCCTCATATAGAATTTATTTGCAAAAAGATACAACAGCATATTTGCTTTTTTCGGACACTGAATCATAGTTCATAGCTAGTAGCCAAATTAATTGTTTTTTACCTCAGTGATTCAGAGCATCATGCTTTATTGTAGCACTGTCTGGCTGGTTAATTGTAGCCTATCAATTAAAAAAAAAACAAAACTATATGATCAAATTAAACTCTGTTCAAAGATCATTGGATTACCTGTGGTGTAATCCTTTCAGGAAGCTCATAACAAGAGCATGCTTATATTATCCAGAAACATTTCCTGACTCTTCACATGTTCTGCATAAAGAATATCAACTACTGCCCTCAGGCAGACATTTCAGAGTCCCTTCTTTCAAATGTATTCAATTTAAAAAATCTTTTGTATTCCAATCTATCCTATTGTTGAACGAGTTGTGTTAAAATTCAGTGCAATGGGGTGCATGTCATGGGTATTTGTGTATGCCATGGGGTTGTCACCTGTTAGACATAACCATACACGTGAAAACTATGTCATAAATGAGCCACCCAGGGATGCAATAATGATTTCAGTCTATGACTGACAATAAAGTTGTATTGTATCATATATTAAGTATTAATATTGTATTGTATCATATATTAAGTGGATGAAAAAGCTTTGATGTAGTTGTACTTTTTCTTTGTAGCTAACTACTATAATAAAACAGTAGGTTGGCAGGAGCATCATATGTAGCTTGTAGCTTGAAAAGCTACTGTTCAAAAGTAGCTTCCCCAGCACTGTACATTACTTTGGATAAAAGCATCTACTAAAAAATGCAAGAACAATTTGACTTTTTATTCATTTGTACAACTATGTTTGCATAATGCTTATTGTGTCACACTGTCTTGTGTGCATCATGTTCCTTAACTGCTGTATTTCAGCAAATTTCCCCTTGGTATGATAGTAATGATAATAAATAATAATAATAAATAATAACAGGCATTAAAACAAAAGAAAGATCATTTATGGAATAAAATATACAAAATAGAGGCTACCAGCAATAGGAAAAAGGTATAGGTTAATAAAAAGACTTAATGATAATAAAAATAATTATTTATTTATTATTTTTATTATTATTATTAATAATAATAAAATAATAATGATAATAATAATAATAAATAATAATATTGATGAGTGGGATGCATTGCAGTCTGGCCTGGTCTCTTTCAGAGGCTAATTAATATCAGACTGTGATGGAGGAGGTGAGGATGGACTCAATGACTGCACTGTAAAACTGGACCATTGTAGACAGAGAGTAAGTGCATTTTTAATTGCCTCAGAAATGCTTTGCTGGGCTCTCTTTCTGATGGAGGTGATGTTGAGCTGCTATTTCAGGTCGTGAGGAATTGTGGTCCCTAGGAATTATAAGATTCAATAGCGATGAAAGTTGAGCCTTGTATGGTTATGGGTGGTACACATGGTGGGGGATTTCGCCTGAAGTCCACTACCATCTCAACAGTTTTTTGGGCTTCGCGTTATAGGTTGTTTAAACAACACCATGATGTCAACATCTTGATCTCCTCTCTGGATGCCAACTCACTGCTGTCCTGAATCAGTCCAATCAGGGTTATGTCATCTGCAAACTTAATGAGTTTTACAGAAGGGTTCCCTAATGTGCAGTTGTTTGTGTAGAGCCCCCCTATTCAAATCTGGCCCTCGATTCCAAATCCAGGCCGTGTTTTCAATTCTCCCAGTAGTTAGTTTAATAATTACCGATTCTGATTGGCCAGAGGGGCTTCACACCTGGCTCACAGGTAACAGAAGGCTGGAAAATCAGCAGTGCTCGGTCCTTGAGGACCGTGATTTGAATTGCCCTGGTGTAGAGAGAAGAGCAAAGGAGAAGGCATGCAGCCCTGTTGAGCTCCAGTGCTAATGGTTTGTGGTTCTGCGGTGTGTTTGCCCATTCTCACATGTGTTTGTGTTTGTGAGGAAGCTGTTGATCCACTTGCGTAGTGGATCAGGCACAGACAGTCGTGTGAGTTTTGTCTGCATTAGCTCTGGGAGAATAGTATTACATGCAGAGCTAAAGTCCACAAACAGAATTCTAACATACGTCTCAGGGTAGTCCAAGGGTTGGAGCATGAAATGGAGTCCAATCTTAACTGCGTCATCCACAGACCTTTTGGTTCTGTAGGCAAACTTTAGGGGGTCAAACAATGGGTCCGTGATGGTTTTAAGGTATGACAGCAGAAGTCTCTCAAATGCCTTCAAATCCACTGATGTGAGAGCCACTGGTCTGTAGTCACTGAGACTAGACACTCTGGGTTTCTTTGGAACAGGTATTATTGTGGATGATTTAAAACAGAATGAAACAACACAAAGACCCAGTGACTGGTTGACGATATCTGAGAAGAGACAGGTGCCAGTTGATCTGCACAGTGCTTAGTGGCTGGGGACACAGAATCTGGACCAGGAGCATTCCTTGTATTCTGTCTTCTGAAGATCTTGTTTACGTTTTTCTCATTGATTCTCATGAGGACGTGACTAGACGTAGGGGGAGTGAGCTGGAGGGACTGTGAGCAAGGTGTGAAGGAAGCCAGGTGTGAAGAAGACCAGGCTGAACGTAGGGGGAGTGAGCTGGGGGGAGTGTGAGCAAGGTGTGAAGAAGACCAGGCTGGAGGTAGGGGGAGTGACCTGGGGGGAATGTGAGCGAGGTGTGAAGGAGGCCAGTGAAAAGGTGAGGGCTGTGAAAGTGAGGGCTGTATGAAGCATGAATGTGGCTTTTCAGGCCTACAGTAAAATTCATTTAGTGTACTGGGCAGTTGATCTATAGCAGGGTGTCTTTTTGTAGTTAGTTATTATCTGCATCCTTTTCCAGACTGTTGATGGCTTGTTGGTTGAAAACCGGTTTTCCACCTAGGCAGCTTTATTTGCCTTTTCTAGTTTGCGCTTGGCAGATTTTTGTCGCCACTCCTGTAGGCTTCACCTTTTGTTTTAAGAAGTTGCCTGAGTTCAGGTATAAACCATGGTTTGTGATTGTTATACCTGACAACAGACTTTTTGGGAATGCAAGAGCCCTCACAGAAGCATATCAAGTCCCACCCGAAGGGAACAAGGAAGTACCCCAGCTGGTTTGGCACTTTTGGTACTGCAACTTCAGGTAGTTGTACATGTCCAGAAGTCAGTAGAAAAGTACCATACCAAAAGCACCATACGTGGTGTGGCTGGATTGTTCTCGACCGACCCATTCAAGATCCGAATTGGTAGAGTTGAACGCATCTCGATCCATTCAAGTTTTAGCAGAACAGTGGAGTACCAATATTTCGGTCGAGGTACAAGTCGAAAAAAATCAACAGACCTGTTCCATGTTTGAGTTGGTCGAGTTAAGAGGTGTTCGAAGGTTCTACTGTACTGGTAAAGTCTTGCTGTCTTCCACATTAGCACTATACAGTGGGTTAAAAAAGTATTTGAGCCCCTAGAGATTAAATTTCTTGTAATATTTTTCTTTGAAAATGCATCTTTAGTTTCATACTGTCACATACAAATGATGGGCTCTTGGACAATAAATTTTCATAAAAAAATCCTGAAAATCAAATTATGCAACAACAATAAAGAACATATCAGTGAAATCTACTGTTGAATAAGCATTCGACCCCTAATGGCTTGGAGACTGTATGATTGTTAACAATGCAATGAGGTAAATGAAAACAGGTGTAAACAATCAATCAGTTTATCCTCTAGCTTGTTGACTGGTCCATAAATGATTATTTAAGCCAGTTCTTAGGAACGTACAACTGAGAAATCAGTACAAGTGGCATATTTTGTGAAACCTCAAAAACTGACAAAAATGAAGGGAACTGTCTAATGACTTGAGAAGCACTGTGATTAAGAAGTTTAAAGATGGTGCCAAGTAGATTGCCAAGCTCCTTAGCGTCAGTGTGTCCACTGTGAAGGCCATCATAGCGAAGTGGAAGACAACTGAAAGCATAGTAAACCGGCATGGGTCAGGCTGCCCTGTTAAAACAACAAAGAAAATGTCAAGGAAACTAGTCAGAGAAGTAAGAGCAAATCCTAAGGTGACTCTCAGTGACCTGCAAAGCTCAGTATCTGCAGCTGGAGTGGATGTGCACAAGACCACAATATCGAAGGTTTTGCACAGAGAGGGGCTGTATGGCAGAGTTGCCAGAAAAATAGCCACTACTAAAAAAAAAATGTCATCTGAAAGCTCGTTTAGAATTCAGACATCTTGACAAGAGTCCTACATTCTGGAGTCATGTACTTTGGTCAAAATGTACTTTTTGGACCAAAATAGAATTTTTGGCCTCAAGACAAAGAAGTTTGTCTGGCGGGTGGAAGGGACTGCCAATGGTCCGGCAAACACAATTCCTACCATCAAGCATTGTGGGGGGAGCATCATGCTTTGTGGCTGCTTCTCTAGGGCAGGCACTGGGTCCCTTGTCCGTATTGAAGGAAGAATGAATAGGAAGAAGTATATCCAGATTTTGGAAAAGAAACCTTCAAACGTCAGCCATCAAATTGGGACTCGGACGACGTTACCACTTTCAGCAGGACAATGACCCGAAACACTGTGCAAAAGTAACCAAAGCATGGTTTGACAAAAAGAAGATCCAGGTTTTGCAGTGGCCTAGCCAGAGTCCAGATCTGAATCTGATTGAACATTTGTGGCGTGATCTCAAAATTGCAGTTCACAAACAAAAGCCTTCAAACTTGGCCCAGTTGGAGCAGTTCTGCAAGGAAGAATGGAAAAAATTGCCTCTAGATGTGCTAAGCTTGTAGATGGCTATCCAAAGTGATTGCGGGCAGTTATTGCTGCAAAGGGTGTTTCATCTCGCAGGGCACCCTGGGTATTATTGAGAGGAGTCGCAGCGTACGACTTTGTTGCAACTCCAGTCTGTACCGGGAACCGAGGAGAATGACTGTGAGGGCTCTGAGGGCAGATAAGGAGGCGTTTGTTAAATCTGTGAGCAGATGACACACCATTTGTAGTCTAGTGACCCACGTCCCACTTACAGAGGTATCAAAGCATTACGCACATCTGAATCTGTTCCTTGGAGGCTTGCAGTCAGGGCGGGTCATGGAACGGTCCTTACGAATGACACCGGCAGTTGTGACCCGCTGGGCCGGCTACTTTGAGCAGTTGTTTAAAGCTGATGGGATTGCTGCACTGGGAACGAGTGGTGTAGACGCTGTGTGCACTTGTGTTGTGTTGTGCGCCTATTGAAGCGGTTGACTGGGATTATTTGGAGGTATATTTGAGTGTTTGTGTGCCAGTACGGTTACGTGGTGGTGGTTGT
>JAODKC010000039.1:16703317-16716346 GCA_026777985.1 Mormyrops attenuatus | reverse complement strand
TACAGAGTTAGCAGTATGTGTGCATAATGTGCAAGAGTGCAGAATATAATCGTAGAGGAAGTTTATCAGTAGTTCACTAGTAATTCTGGTCGATATTACACTGCAGGTGACGGTTAATTGAACGTCCATTCAGAGACTGGTCGGTTAATGAGAGACACTGCCTGAGGGAAGAAGCTCTTGACGTGTCTTGTGGTCTTGGTTCTGATTGCCCTGCCCTGGTTTGAAAGATGTGGAGAGCAGGGTGAGATTGGTCCTCAATGATTTTGTATGCTTGTTTCCTTGTTCTGGTACAGAGTCTGGAGGGTAGGCAGGTTACAGCCAATTATTTGCTCCACTGAATGGATGATGCGTTGCAGTCTGGCCTTGTCTTGTTCAGTGGCTGATCCAAACCAGACTGTGATTGAGGAGGTGAGGATGGACTCAGTGATTGCAGTGTGAAATTGGACCATCGTAGGCTGAGAGTGATGGTGCATTTTTAACTGCCTCTGAAAGTAAACTCTTTGATGGGCTTTTTTGTGATGGAGGTGATGTTGAGCTGCCATTTCAGGTCGTGGGAAATTGTAGTCCCTAGGAATTTAAAAGATTCAACAGTGCTGACAATTGAGCCTTGTTTGGTTATGGGTGAGAGACTAGAAGTCCACCACCATCTCAACAGTTTTTTGGGCATTAAGTTATTTGAACAACACCATGTTGTCAACTGCTTGATCTCCTCTCTGTATGCTGACTCGTCGCTGTTCTGAATCAGTCCAATCAAGGTTATGTTATCTGCAAACTTAATGAGTTTTACAGTGGGGTCCCCTGATGTGCAGTTGTTTGTGTACAGAGAGAAGAACAAAGGAGAAAGCACGCATCCCTGTGGCACTCCAGTGCTGATGGTCGTGGTTCTGAGGTGTGTTTGCCCATTCTCGCACGTTGTGTTCTGTTTGTGAGGAAGCTGTAGATCCATATGCATAGTGGTTCAGGCACGGACAGTTGTGAGAGTTTAGTCTGCATTAGCTATGGGAGAATAGTATTAAATGCAGAGCTAAAGTCCACAAACAGAATCCTAACACGTCTCAGGACAGTCCAATGTTGGAGCATGAAATGGAGTCCAATGTTAAGTGCATCGTCCATAGATCTATTGGTTCTGTAGGCAAACTGTAGGGGGTCAAGCAATGGGTCCGTGATGATTTTAAGGTATGATAGCACAAGTCTCTCAAAAGCCTTCATAACCATAGATGTGAGAGCCACTGGTCTGTAGTAATTGAGGCAAGAGACTCTGGATTTCTTTGGAACAGGTGTTATTATGGATGATTTAAAACTGGAACAAGGCTGGAACAACACAAAGATCCAGTGACTGGTTGAAAATATCTGTAAGCTTTCCTTGTATCCTGAGTCCTGAAGATCTTGCTTACATCTCTGTCGTTGATTCTCATGGGGCGGTGGCTGGACGTAGGGGGGTGAGCTGGGGAGAGTGTGGCGAGGTGTGAAGGAACCCAGGTGTGAAGAAGGCCATTGAAAAGGTATGGGCTGTGAAGGTGAGGGCTGTATGATGCGTGACTCTGGCTTTTCAAACCTGCAGTAGAATTTATCATCAACGTATTGGGCAGTTGATGGTCGTCTAGTAGCTGGGTGGCATTTTTCTTTTTGTAGTTGGTTATTATCTGCATTCCTTTCCAGACTGTAGATGGCTTGTTTGTTGAAGACTTCCAGCTTTTTAGCATACTCCACCTTGGCAGCTTTGATTGCCTTTTCCAGTTTGCGCTTAGCAGTTTTGAACAGGTTTTTGTCACCACTCCTGTAGGCTTCATTTTTTGTTTTAAGAAGCTGCCTGAGTTCAGCTGTAAACCATGGTTTGTCATTGTTATACCTGACAACAGACTTTTTGGGAATGCAAGAGTCCTCACAGAAGCTTATGTATGATGTCAGTGTATTCGTTCAAGCAGCTAGTAGCAGTTTTGAAAACATTCCAGACTGTCGAGTCAAAGCATGATTTTAATTGCTTTACTGCTCCCCATGTCCAGTGTTTCACTGTAGTAACAACAGGTTTAGTAGTTTTCAGATTTTGTCTGTATGCTAGAATTAGATGAATTGTTGCATGGTCGGAGTTTCCTAGTGTGGCACGAGGGATGGGGCAATATGCAATTTTGATTTTGATGTAGCAGTGGTCGAGAGTTCTTTTTTCCCTTGTGGCACATGTGATGTGCTGTCTGTATTTGGAAAGTTCTAGGCTCAGATTTGCTTTGCTGAAGTCATCCATAATAATCAGTGGAGAGTTTGGGTTCCTCTGTTCAATACTGATTATTTGTTCAGCAAGCTTTTTCTGAGCATCATACAGGCATGAGGCAGAATATAAACACATACCAGAATAAAAGATGTAAATTTGCAGGGGGAGTAGAATGGTTTGTAGTTAATGAATAAAGTTTCCAGGTCCGGGGAAAATGATTTCAGCAGAACTGTAACATCGTTACACCAGTTTTCATTAATATAACAATAAATTCCGCCTCCTTTCGATTTACCAGACAGTTCCGTGTCGCGGTCGGCTCTGTAGATTTGGAAACCCGGCAGATGCAGCACGCTGTCCGGAATATTCTCATTTAACCATGTCTCCGTGAAACACAAGGCAGATGTAACCGTGGTGTCTCTTTCTTGTGACCATGAGTTGTAACTCATCCAGTTTGTTGCATAGCAAGCGTAGATTTGCTAGTAGAATTGCCGGTACAGGTGTCCACAGTCCTCTCCTCCGTAAGCGCACCTGAGCGCCTGTTTGCTTACCCCGGCGCCGGCTTCGCACAATGTGGGATAGGACAGCTCCTTTGATCGCAACTTCTAAAAAGTCGAATTTATGTCAGGAGGCAATGTATGTCTAATGTTGAGGAGCTTTTCAGTTGAGTATTTTATCTTCATTGGTTCGGAAAAAACGACATTAACACACAAAAACATCAAACAAAGTGCAGAGCAACGCACCCTAGCTGCTGCACTGGGCGCCATATTACAACAATACAGATATTTTATTAATTCCCCTGAAATAAAGGTAGCTGATTATGAGAAAGACCTTGGCGTGTATGTTGATACTTCCATGTCCCACTCTCGCCAGTGTGGGGAAGCAATAAAAAAAGGCCAATAGGATGTTAGGTTACACCTCTAGGTGTGTGGAGTTTAAGTCAAGGGAGGTGATGCTACAATTATATAATTCCATTGTAAGACCCCACCTAGAATATTGTGTGCAGGTTTAGTCACCATACCTTAAAAAGGACATTGCAGCCTTGGAAAGGGTGCAACATAGGGCTACAAGAATTATTCCTGGTCTTAGATGAATGTCTTATGGGGAGAGGTTAGCTGAGCTGAAACTGTTTAAGATAAAGATGAGTATAATGGCAAAACAAATATATAGGAAATAATTTATTTGTCATGAATTAAGTTTATGATATTTGAAGAAATGTGTGATCATGCCCCAGTCAGTGAAAGGGTGTTTCCTACCCCTAGGCCCCAGAGGGTTGACCTTGAGCAATGGAGACTAAGGGGGGACATGATCCAGGTATATAAGATTCAGGTCTGGATGCTGTTCAGCCAAATGGCTATTTCAGTATTAGTCTAAATACTAGAACTCGTGGCCATAAGTGGAAATTAGCGGGAGAACATTTTAAACTGAACTTGAGAACGCACTTCTTTACACAGCGTGTAGAGTATGGAATAGTCTTCCTGCTAGTGTAGCTCAAGCTAAAACTCTGGGTTCATTTGAATCAGAGCTAGATAAGATTTTAGCAACTCTGAGCTATTAGTTAGGTTCTCCCCAAACGAGCTTGATGGGCAGAATGGCCTCCTCTCGTTTGTAAATTTCTTATATTCTTATTTGGTGATGCTTTACATTTATATGATTTTATGATTATGGTTGTCATCATATACTGTGTGTTATTAAAGCTGTTAAAGTATGTTAGGGTGTTAAGGTATACTTGCATGTTTCTTATGAATGTCTTCTGAATGCGTTATGAAGGTGTACTGAATGTTCTAAGAATGCATCATAAAGGCATTATGAAGGTGAAGTTAATGTAAAGTGTTACCAAATATTTAAACATATAAATAAATGACATTTTCAAACATGGACATTAAAACATAAACAAAAGAATACATATAGCCACCTAACCGGTGGGGAAAGACTCAGCAAATTGTCATATAAGTGCAATGTGCAATAAATGAGTAAGTATACTTTCAGACCTACATATCACAATGAGGATTCTGAGCAATTGGGTAAAAACAATTTTATTAGCTTTTTCATTTTCTGGTATTCCATCCAGTACTTCTAGAAATTGTACAAACTGCTGAGTGTGGGACGGGTATGGCTTAGATGGTTGGACCAAATAACAGGACTCTCCCGGGAATACAATGCTGTCATTCCCGACAGCACCAAATCTAGTTGAGAGCTACAATAAACATTTATTAATGTTTATATATAGAACATGCAGATAAAACAGTAGGGTGTTTGTAGTTGATGACACTTGGACCACTTCAATCTTGGACTGTACTATTTGATTTAAAATTTATTTATACATGACGACAAATTGCTCAGTATATTATCACAACTGGGTTAGTTTGTCTGGTGCTTCATTTTCTGTGGGTTGTCCTTCCAAAATAAGACTATTGCACTTTTTGTCATTGTTTCTTTAGCTCTTGCAGCACTTATTATATGTAGAAGAACAACATTTGCATAAACTCTACTTAAAAAAGATGTGCTTCATCTTTCTACTTTTAGGCTAATATATTCCAAAAAAAGGTTTGGGTTTCTCTTACCCAAAATGTGACAAGCAGGCATTCTGTTTTAGTAGGCACCAGCAGGTACAAATTGACAATTGGCCCTGGTTTGATTTAATAAGTCAGACTAAATGACATTAAATAATTGAGCCATCATCTCTGTCTGATTTTGAGAGATTGCTATTGGGGAACACCCTAACCTGATGAGTGGGGAGCTCACTTTCATTTCCAAGGCAGGTTTCTGTTGTTGATTGTGGGATTTCACTTATGGATCTTGTGGAAATCTTAATGGGGTTTGTTGGTTTTTTTATAGGCTTCTATGAAAATTGTGGGTTACATTGACATTTTTGGTCAAACTGCTGAAAAATCATTGCAATTTGATGGATAATTTCAATGGGGTCTTTCAAAGAACTTACAAGGTGTAGTTTGACAAGAATAGTTAGAAATATTTTTTTTCTCTGAAGTATTTAAGTTTCATTTTTTGGACAAGGAAGAGCCTAAGTGAAGCATTTTGGGACAGTTTTTAATACTTTCCTCCAGTCAATGTGTTTTTCTTCTGGTACCTAGTATTTAATTAAATGGTCTGGCATTAATCTATTACTCTTCTGTGCTGTTTACTGACTGTTGGTATTTGCTCTTAATGTTTCCATCTAAGTCTTTTGTAGTATCGAGCTGAAAATAATTTATAAAGAGGTCATCATTTTATGCTGATGCAATTTGGTTACATTTTACAGTGAACTAAACCTAAGCACCATCTGTCTCTTCAGGTGGGGTCGAGGATTTGGGCTGTTCGGCTCAGTATTTGGAAAAAATGGTGTAATGAACCAGCCGAATAGTGTCTACGGCTTTGTGTTTTACATATTCCAGCTATTACTCGGTAAGTCTAAGTGTGCAGGTTGAAAGGTACTAAAAAGTCAACTTTTAATAGAATTGTAATTGTCCTGTCTTGGCACGATCATACTATACTTCAGTTAAATCTGTTAAATACAAAGATTGTTTGAGTGTTTAATGAAAATTTCATAAAATGCCTGTAAAGCAGTAAGGGTGTTAAACCTCCACCCCTGCCAGGGAGAGACCCGAGATGTAGGTGCCATGCTGACCCCCCCCCCCCATGTTTCTGCAGGGATGACAGTGAGTGCGATGGCAGCTCTCATTCTCATGACCACGTCCATTGTGTCAGTAATGGGCTCTCTCTACCTAAGCTACATTCTTTACTTTGTGTTGAAAGATTTTTGTATTGTCAGCGTTATAGCATATATACTGAACTTGGTCCTTTTTGTTCTTAACTACAAGCGACTTGTTTATTTAAATGACGCCTGGAAGCAACAGCTTCACCCTAAGCGGGACTAAATGTCAGAAGAAGAAGACAACAAGGAAGCAATTGGAAAAATATGACATTTGATCATTTATTTTGTCATCGGGAAATCTATCTTTTCCAGTTGCATCGGTGAAGCAGCATAAGAGTAGAATAAGATTTTTGTTTTTGTAAGCGCTCATTTGAACACTGAAAGTATATTTTAAAAAAATCTTAATTCTTCCTAATTTTTTTTTTTGTTTCCAAAATTTAAAACTGATTTTGCATATAATGTCCTCAAGGAAGGAAGCAAAGATGGATATTTTTCCAAGGGGTCATGGGAATTTTTAGTTATTTTTGAAACTGATGGATAAACTGGACTTTAAACACATACTTGAAAAGTGTTTTTTTTTTTTTTTTAATTTTGTTCATGTTTACAATGCCACATTAGAATATTTGGAGAAGGTGGCTATACAACTATCCTAACTTGAGAAATGGAGACATTTTCTTAGTAGTGATGCAGACTAATGAAGGAGAGATGTCTGTGTAAAAGGTGTGAAAATGCATTGATGAAACTGGAGTGTAACTGTCTAAATGTTTACTGTTCTGGAGCAGTATTCACTGTCTCTTTGTCTTGAAATGTACTTAGAAATAATATTTGTCCAATTAAGTACTGAAGTCTTAAGGATTATTTTCATAACACTCCTTTGAAAAGTGGGAGAAATAAAAGATACACATGCAATGTGTTTAAAAACTACTGTATAATTGCTTAAGTTTTATCATTAAGTCAGTTTTGATGCAGCTTTATGTGTATTCTTGCCATAATTACCCTCTCTGATACATGCTTGCTGTTTATGTAATGAGTATATGTTTAGTCTGTCACTCCCTGTACATGGCTTTTAAGGAAGGGTGTTAATTAAGGATCAAGCTGTCCAGTCCAGTAGACTTTTGTTTGCAGTTTTGTAGCATTCCACTTTCTTCACCAGCAGTTGTACTTCAGTTGTTTATGATTACCAGTCGTATTAGAAATTAACTTTTAAAACTGCTTCTCAAAGGAACCATCTGAAGTATGAAATGTATTAGGCAATCAGTCTTTTCTTGAAGAATTTGGATTTGTGCAGTTTTTACATGGGTAATTTTAAGATTACGATTAACTTTATTGATCCAGGGTGCATACAATGCAACATGTGCACAGACAAACATACATGTAGTGCCAATCAGACAAGGTACAAAGACAATACACATAGTACAAACTTTAATTTCATTTATTTATTTCTCTCAGAATACCTTATAATCTTTGCTGATGTAAACACATTGAAACTGTACCTAACTTCCCAGGGATGGTATGGAGCAGTTGTAGGCCTGTCTACCTGTCCATGGTCAAAAAGCTTGTGTTGTGAAACAGGTTGTTATATAGCTTTTGTTGGCTCTAGTGAATAATAGATTCAGTGTGACATATCAGACAGTATTTTAGATTTATATACTCACAGTAGTGTGACCTACAGAAGTGTTATTGTCAAAGAAGCCAAAATGTTTTTTCCCCAGAATGATTATTAACAATGCCTAATTTGTGAGCTTAGGTGGATATGTAATGTGATGTACCTGGGTGACTATGTGATCATAATTAGTTGATGAAACTGTCCATCTTCCCCTTTTAAGAAACTGTTTTGGTAAATGTCCATCTGAACTTGAGCATCGTACTGAAGCTCACATTGTATCTGTAATTGACAAAGGGGTTAATGTCACTATTTTATACATGGAGAAGGTGTTTTTGTAATCACAGACATTTTTAGCACATGGTTGAAGGTATTCACCTGCAGAGGCAAGTGTGTCTTTGGCTAAAAACAACCCATCTGGGGTCTTTATCATGAAGCAGGATTTCTTGCTTAGCCAAATAGTTTGTCAGATTTAAGGAAGTCTGGCCATGACATTAGTATCCATATAATAAGAATAAAATGACATCAGTATCCGTAAGAATATGTAACATGACTTTGCATTTTTTGGAACAACAGTTTTAAATACAGTAATTATCTGGTAAATTCGGAAATGTTTTTTTTTATAAGCAATGTAACATGTTTTCACCCAAATACAGTAGACTAATAAAATGTTTGTTTTAATGTATCGAACAGTGCCTTCAGTTTAAACATAGGGTTATGTGTAGCTATCGGTAATTGTTGATCAAGAAGCTTGTTAAATCACACCTTGTTGTTTAGGATATGCTACAATATTTCTGCTGATGGTCTGGTTTCAGAATAGGCGTTGTCATTGTTAAAGCTGCTTTTGTTATAAAGTTGTGTCTGCAATTTCTTTAATTATTTATTCGCTAATGAAGAAGGAATAGTTTTCCATGACGCTCATGCCCAACTGACAGTGATTACTCTGAAGGCTAATTTCTTGTCTTCTCAAATTAGCAAGATTTTTTCATTTTGGAAGTCAGTTTTGTTTAGCCATTGTTCATTGATCATTTTAATGAATGATTTTCTCAGATTTTTTGATTATAGGTTTCATATACTGACTTTGTTTTTGTATTTGTATAATTTGTAAAAATAAGCACGGTTGACGAGCACTTGCCAAATGCAAGTTGTTTATATGTTGACGTAAGTGTATGTGCTATATGTACACAGGAATTGAAATACAAACCAAACATATAGAATAAATGTGACTATGAAATGTAAAACCGATGGTTATTGATAAATTTAATGACATTTAAATGTGTAATGTGAAATTGGTTTACAAGTAAAATATCTCTCATTTATGATTTTTACTGTTGCTGTAAAGAGGTCTTTGCTGAAAACTGACCCTTCAGTTTAAACATAGGGTTATGTGTAGCTATCGGTTATTGTTGATGAAGAGGCTTGTAAAATTGCACCTTGGTGTGTAGGATATTGCCCAGTTACTGCACCATATAATGGGAGTGCCTTTCAGGATGTTAAGTGTATTATTTGGATATGCTGTGTGAAATCTGCTGAAGAAGCACTTTATGCACACCAATCCTAAGTAGCAGAACATTTTTTTAGAACATTATTTCTGTAAAAACATGTCTTGTATTTATATACAAATTAGGCAATAACAGAAAACTGACAAATAGGTTCCCTCTTTTAGAAATATTCATGACTTATATTTAAACATGCATTCCTATACTGTTACGGGTTATGTTGTGCCCCCTTCTGGATGGTAAATGCAAATTCACCTTTTTATTAACTTGGGGATATGCACTGTTCTGATATTCACTGGTACTTGTTATAGCTAATGTAACTTCTGTCTGTAATCTGTCTTGTCATCTTGAAATATTTTTTTTAAGTAATAAATGGTATTTCAGTTTTATGTAGGGAAACACAAAGTGTGTGTTGTTAGGTCTTTTGACAATGTTTACTGCACTGTATGTTTTGCAGGTTAAAAAGTGTTTGTCCTCAGAATAAAGAAGACAACATATCAAATATGCAAGCCACCTCTCACATTTCAATAATTTATTTACCTACAACCCAAAACCGCAACAATATTAGCACCATGCCTTACCCTCTACGAAGAAATCCTGTTTACTGGGGCATGTTTGAATCTTCCCACGGCAGGCAGGTACTCATTTCCTGCTAACTTTCAAAAAGGTGGCAGTGACGTTCTAGCGTCATAGTAAATGGCCGTAGGTCACGTCATACTTCCACATACGTCCATACTTCCATTTGTCACAAGACAGCCATTAGCTCATTGGATCTGAAATAATGTGTATGTGTATGCTAAAATCGCCAGCAGACAAGAGGTGAAAATAATGAAAGTCTACGGAGGTTACCCGAGCTGACGCCATTTACAACGCTTTTATAATTCTCCATAAAACACTAAAATCTTGTCTCTGCTACCTGGTCCCACGGAGTTATTTTGTCTACTTAAACGCTCCTGAAATTGTGTTTTTAAAATAATGTTTTTCTGATGAATTGTGGCGATTTGGAGATTATTCTTATGAAACTCGACGCTACATGGATGCCATGCTGGACAAAATTGACCTAATCCATGCATGGAGTCCATTACAGTGGACATAGTGGACGTAATTTACCACGCATTTAAGCAAAACATTATTTATAATGTGTATAATGTTCCACAGACATTCTGGTTTATGTCCATATTTTTTCCTTACCTGCAGAAAGCTTTGTTTATAGAAGCACTGGACAGAAATCCCAGCAGTGCTGCATCCTGGCCTGCAAGCATCCACCATCTTGTCTTTCCAAAGTGATTTTATGCAGGAATCATTGTTGCCTTTAGCTTTCACACTCTTATCCATATGGTGTAGCATTCCATAAAGCGGTCCATGCAGGATTTTTGTTTTAAAACCAGTGCATATAGAAGATAATCAAATTTAAATAGCTGTCCACTACAGTTTGTGTCCAGGTTGGGAAGGGTCCTTGATTATTTTTCCAGCTCTGCGGCTGCACCAGGTGCGATGGATATCTTCCAGTGATGGAAGCTGGGTGCCAGTGATCTGCTGGGCTGTCCTGATGATGCACTGCAGGGTCTTCCTGTTCTCTGAGGTGCATCCAGAGTACCACGCAGTGATGCAGTATGTGATCACTGACTCTATGGTGCACCTATAGAAGTTCACCGGTAGCTGCTGTGACAGTTGTGCTTTCTTCAGGCTCCGCAGGAAGTGGAGCCTCTGAAGTCCTTTCTTGGCAATGGCTGAAGTGTTTGTGGTCCATGACAGGTCATAGCTGATCTGAACCCTGATCAATTGAAAGCTCTGAACCACCTCCACCTTCTCACCACCGATGCTGATGTGGTGGTGGCCCCAGTGTTTCCATCTCCTGAAGTACAGGATCAGTTCCTTTGTCTTTTTTGAGTACAGGACGAGGTTGTTGTCCTGGCTTCGGCACTCCAGGTTCTCGACCTCTTCCCTATAGGCTGACTCGTTGCTGTTCGAGATCAGACCTATCACAGTTGTATCGCCTGCAAACTTAATTATGATGTTAGAATCATAGGTGGGTTTGCAGTCGTGTGTGAAACGGGAGTAGAGGAGGGGGCTGAGCGCACAGCCCTGAGGCACTCCTGTGTTGAGAGTGATGGAGGTGGAGGTGTGGTTACCCATGCGCACAGTCGGCGGTCTGTTGGTCAGAAAGTCCAAGACCCAGTTGTGCAGGTGTGTGTTTAGTCCAAGGTTGTGCAGTTTGATGGCTAGCTTGGTGGGGGCGTTGGTGTTAAAGGCGGAGCTGTAGTTGATAAACAGCATCCGCACGTAGCTGTCCCACTGCTCCAGGTGTGATAGGGCAGTGTGGAGGGCCAGTGTAATGGCGTCGTCAGCTAACCTGTTTGATCTGTAGTCAAACTGGTGTGTAACCAAGCGTAGCATAACATAATATTGCAATGAATTTAGAAATTTCACCTACAGTACCAGGTTGTAGAAGGATAACAAACTCAAAATAAGTATTAAAAAATAAAAACATAAAAGTTATAATAGAATATGGGAAAATATTTAAAGAGCAGGCTGCAGTTTTATCTTATTTTAATTTGTGGTTTTGTTGATGCTAATGGCCTGGGGGTAGAGGCTTCTCCTCAGCCTCTCAGTCCCGGCCATAAGGCTCAGGAGGCACCTACATGAGCACAGGCACTGTAATAGTTTACAGCATGGGTGGTGAGTGTCTCTGATAATGTTTAATGTTCTGGACCTGCATCATTGGATGTAGATGTCCTGCAGGTTAAGTATACCTGATAATGCTTAATGCCCTGGACCTACCTCGCTGGATGTACATGCGTGAACAAATTTGTTGGCACCCTTCCACAAGAAACACAACTATCTCTGAAATAATTTGATAATAACAAAAGTTTAATGGCATCCCTTATTGTTTATTCCATATTTAACACAAATCAGACTTTGCCTTTGATTATTGATTCAGTTGAATATTTTATTTAATTAAACAATTGAAAATGGCACGGACAAAAAAGATGGTACCCTTAATTTAATATTTTGTGGCACCACCTTTTGCAGCAATCAGTGCCAACCAGTGATCTCTGTACTTCACAATGTCTGCATTTGCCAACAGGTAGTTTGGCACACTCTTCCTGAGCAAACTGCTTGAGTGGTCTGAGGTGTTGAAGGGTGGCTTCTCCACACTCTAATTTTCAGATATTTCCCTAGATGTTCAATAGGATTAACATCTGGGTTCATGGAGGGCCATTTAAGAATAGTCCAATGTTTTTTTTCCTGATCCATTCTTGAGTGATTTGAGTCTGAGGCTGAGCTTTCTGACACTGCGCAGTATGTTTCGCTCCAGGATGCCTTGGTAGTCTTGGCAGACTTCATTGTGCCAGATGCAGCAAAGCAGCCACAAAACAAAACCGAGCCCGCTCCATGTTTCACGGTAGGTATTGTGTTCTTTTCTTTTAAAACGTCTGTTCCTTCTGTAAGCATACAACTGATGTGACTGGCCAAAAAGCTCCAGTTTTGTCTCATCAGTTCAAAGGACATTCTTCCAGAAACTTTGAGGCTTGCCAGCTTGCATTTTGGCGAATTCCACTCTGGCTTTTTTATGTTTTTCTGTCAGTAGTGTAGCCCCCCTGGCTCTTCTTCCATGGAGCCCATTAGTGTTTAAAATGCGACGGATGGTGCCATCAGAAAGTAACGTACCTTGACGTTGGAGCTCAGCTTGAATGGTTTTGGATGGTTTCCTCCATAATTTATAAAAGTAAAATATAAAAAATTATTTTAAAGTGTGTTTTAAGATGATGTGAGGGGGATATAGGGCTTTCGAAGGAACAAACAGGCACACTTAGGTTCGCTCTAATAAACACTTTAACACAAGTAATACAAAATAACCCTGCATTAAAATCAATACCAAAACACTGGATCAAAGGCAATGCAAAATAATCTCGTATCACAAGTGATATCAAATGGCATTATATATCATAAACAATAAAAAGATGCAAATACAAGTGATATATATATATATTCTATATACACTCACCTAAAGGATTATTAGGAACACCATACTAATACGGTGTTTGACCCCCTTTCGCCTTCAGAACTG
>JAODKC010000039.1:16664167-16703217 GCA_026777985.1 Mormyrops attenuatus | reverse complement strand
TGTCATGTAGAAAAAGGCAGAAAATGAATTTCTACCAAAAACAGTGATGGATCAGGTTAGTGATGTCGGACTGCTATCATTTTGCACACAATTGTACTTCTACTTCAGCATTACTGAAGTTTTTTTTCCTCTTAGTGTCAAGTGGCCCACAGCTTGCGCATCTCTTCGTCATTCCTTGCACACGGCCCTACAGTCTCATGCCCTTTTATGGGAAATTGCAGGGTGTTTCCCTATGTTAAATAGAACAGATTGGCACGTGCTTTCAGTTACGAAGACGTGGGATTCATCATTCTTAAGAACACAGGTGCTAACAATTTTGCTGCTTAAGAACACGTCATGAATCCGACATTGGTTGTTCTTAGCAAGTTTCGTAGGAACAAATTTAAGAGAATTCTTAAAAAGATATGGGTGAACGAGGCCCAATGATACCAAACAACACAGTAGCATTTTTCCCTTTAAATAGGCTGAATGGCTGATGAAAAGTTTGAATGCACCTGTAATACTAATTAAGATTAAATACTTAGTTTGAAACATGACTATAATGCAAGGATAAATAGTCTCTTTAGGGGTACCAACAAATCAATACTATTGTGGGAGTCATTTATAACTTTGGGGTGTATTATGTATTTTGCCTTGCACAGGATAGGTGGGTATGTGGTCACATGAGGGCAGGTGGGGATGAATAGGTGTTTTCCAATTGGACGGTGTGGATGGTGGTGGGCACACGGTTCTTACCGTAGCACCTGTAAGGGAGCATGGCACAAACAGCACGCCACCAGCACATCATACAGCACAAGTGTGGTATATAAAAGCAAAAGGTCCTTTTTATGTGAACCGAAGGTTTGGAATAAACGAGGGGATCGCCCAATTGCAGAGACCGCTTGGACATTGGTTATTTAAAGCTACGTGTTGAGAACATTTGCCCATTCACTCTGAGGCTTACAGGAAAGCCTCTATAACTTTTAACATATCTTTGTAAAATAAACAACAAATAATTTCTTTTCACAATTTTATTGGTTTACTCTATCACATACTAAAGGCGTGCAGGTATACATTAGACAATTGCCTTTAACTGAATCACTTTCAGGAGTAATGAAGCATTGTTTCAATGAGCTGTAAGGGTACCAACAAATTTGTCCATGTATGTAGATGCCCTGCAGCATGGTAGGGTGGTGAGTGTCTCTGATTGTGCTCAATGGCCTGAACCTACATCACTGGATGTAGATGTCTTGCAGGGTGGTGAGTGCCCCTGATAATGCTTAATGCCCTGGACCTAAATCATTGTATACACATGTCCTGCAGGGTGCTGAGTGTACCTGATAATGCTTAATGCCCTGGAGCTACATCGCTGGATGTACATTAGATGTCCTGCAGGGTGGGTAGTTGTGTTCTGGTGATTGCCTCTGTGCACTGTATCACCCTCTGCAGGGCTCTGTGGTCCTCAGAACTGTAGCTGCCGTACCAGACAGAGATGCACAGAAGAGCGCAGATTTAATCACCTCTGGCTAGTATGCCTGTATGGATTAATACTACACACATACTGGACACATACTTATTGTGTCTTTCTGTTTCTACATTAGTCCCATAAAAAGTATGTAAATTGCTGTAAAAATAATCCATGTTCTCACACCCCATTAGTCTCTCCACTGTAGGTTGCAATTATAAAAATTACTGCAAGATACATGTAAAAAAACATATTTTTTTTCACCTGACATTTGCACTTGAAAGTGTAATTGTTTTTATAAATGTCTCCAGTAGAAGGCAATAAAGCATTATGAAATCACCAGACCTGTACTGTGCCTCTTAGCATAAGATACAGAGCCGAAAACAGGCTGAAAAAGATTACAATCCATCCCCACATACTCACACAATGGGCAGGTTAGACACCAATTCACATAATTGCATTTAAGTCTACCAAAATCGTTCTTGCTGTGTATCAGCTAACAGTTTTAGTGAGCACCTTGTCAAGATTTAAGTTTTCAATAGTGCTTTTCTCATGAACTGTCATTGAAAGTCTAGTCATTTGACTAGTTAAAATGACTACAGTTAATACATGATCTGACATGAATTCATTTAGCCTGCAATATTCGTCATTAGTTAGATATAGGCTTACTGTAAATATTTCTTATTCGCCTTGCTTGGCTTGCTGTACACTTAAGTGGCCTTAGGGTGACCGGGCACAATTATTAAGTGAAGACTTTTCCCATGTTATTTTATGTTTTTGTTAAATTTATTATTTTTTTCACATGTCTAATATGCACAGAAACAGTAACTTTAAGAGATTATTGGTAAATTGCCATTTGTTCAGAACCATCTATCCTATGACTGTAGGCTGTTACTCTCAAAGATTCTTTAACATGTTTATTTTTACCCTCCACAACATATTTTCCACTTCGCCATTCCTGAGAAACCTTCCCTATGCCTATTGTTAATTGGTATTCTGCAATAGACTGGCATCTCATTCAGGGTGTACCTCAGGTACCCTGTGCTGCCTTGGATAGGCTCCTGGATCCTCTGGGACCCAGGGTATGTGGTTAGCGGACTGATTAATGGATATATGTAAATGTCCACATTGTGTAATCTTACTACAGTTTATGTGACCAGTCCTGTTCAAAAGACCTTTACACCTTTCTTTACTTTTCTCCATGAATAGGCCTGTGTTTTATTTCGGAATGTGATTCAGTGTCATACTTCTGTCAAATAAAAAAATGAGAACCATGGATTACATTTAATGAATGAGATCAGTTCAATCAGTTGTGATATACCCAGAATGCTCTTTTAAATCACCCTATTTATGATTTTATAAAAATGGAAAAGTACTGGATCAAGAGATGCATGTAAAAAGGTGACATTTAGTATTCCTGCACAGTGATCACTCAGGATTGACAAATAGATAATGGCAGACCATTATGCTGCACATTTTTATATATAGAATTAGAAACACATTACAAATAACCGTTAAACACTGAGACAAAACCGTTAAATACAAATGTTAAACGTTGTACTTTTATAGAACAAAAACAGACACTTTTCTAATGTTTTTGGAACATATACAAACTATATTACAAACTAGTTATTTTTGTTAAGGGACTGTTTCTGTGCAGCATTAATGTACTGTTGAATAGGAAGATCTCAGTTCCTTTTCTGCACTGTAGAAATGAGTATTAAATGGTGAAATAGTATCTTTGTCATAAAGGAATGTCCAAATTGCTATTCAAAAAATTCTTTCATTTTTACATTTCCCAAATGCAGTATATTTATTATCATGTTAAAAGGATATTCTTCCCTCAAAATGTCAGTGTAAATGTAAGTTTCCTTTAAAGTAAAACTCAAATGCAACACTTCCTGTCAGGTATGCAGCAAGAAATCTCATAACTCTTATGTGAGTGGAAAGTATACAGAAGCAAAACCAAGCTAATTATTCAAAGCAAAACCGGGAACCAGTTCACTTTCTGAATTCACATGGGACTTCCTAAACCACAGCTTGAAAACAACTCCGCTTGTGTCAGCCCACACACAGTTGCTTAGCTTTGCGTGCGTGGTTCAACATGTTCTCTATGCAAGCTATCTCAGTCGCTAGAACCCACAGACCTGCAAGCTCATTTCTCACTGGTTGGTTCCCTCAAGGCCTTGCCCATATAAGGTAATGCGTAAGCTCCTTTTGCTATAACCTTGGGTATCATTGATAATAAAAACACAAGCAATTAAAAGAAAGTAATTGTTTCTAGATTCTGTGAAATTATTTCAATAAACCAATAAACAATGTGAATTGTTGTAACTCAATTAAAAGATGTTTCTTCAGTAAACAATTTTTTTATTTTGGGTGATACATATGTGCTGTACAATAACCATAAATGGTAATTAATCACTCAAGGGCTTTTCATTAAACAGTGAAAACCAAAACAAAACAAATTGCACTATTCCTACACACAGCCGAATGGACTCTTTTTTTCTGTCTCACAAACCTTGGGCTGCAGCCACTTCCTCTTTTTGTCATAGTTTCATGACGGAATAAGCTATTCACAGCTACATTTCTGTTGCTGGCACAAATGTCCCCGGAAACCTGGGGTTAGAGGACACAGGTTAATCTAAGAGTTGCTCTCCACTTTAAGGGTAAAATCTGAAGTAACTTTCCAAATAATTTTCAAAAAATTCACATCTACACTGCCTGTTTCTCTAGTCAAATACCTTTTTAATGTATCTATCTATGTACATATGTATTTCCTTGTCATTGTTTAACATTTAATATGTTCAACGTTTAACTACTGAAAAATATCTAAAGTAAAAGAACAGTAATGAGATCTTCCAAGATGCCCCACTGTGTCCATGAATGGCTGCTTAAATTGTTTTGTGTATCGTACTGGTACAATGCACATCATCATCAAAGTATTCAGATGGCAATACAACATTAGGTAAAGGAAAAACACACTGAAAATATAACATTTATTATTTATATATAATTTATGATATGATGCATTTAGAAAAGCATAAAGCATGGAGGTATTATCCATGCCAGCTACACAGAAAATTCAGGTGCAAAGTCATCAATCATGCACTATATAGTATTGGGACACACCTCTCAAACATTGAACAGAGGTATTTCATTCAGACCCATTGCCACAAGGTGTATAAAATCAAGCACCTAGCCATGCAGTCAGGTTTACAATAATTTGTGAAAAAATGGGCCATGTTCAGTGGATGGCTCAGTGAATTCAAGTGTGGTATTGCCATAGGATGTCACCTTAGCAATAACTCAGCTTGTGAAAGTCAGTTCCCTGCTAGATATTCCACGGTCAATTGTAAGTGATATTATGGCAAAGTGTAAGCATTTAAGAACAACAGAAACTCAGCCATGAAGTGACAGACCATGTAAAGCAGGGGTCTCAAACTCCAGTCCTGGAGGCCCAGAGCCCTGCACAGTTTTTGATGTACTGTCATTTAACACACCTGATTCAACTCATTGTGCTAATTACCACACAGCTCTTGAGTTTGTGGTGGAACAAGGAAAGAACTAAGCTACACAGGGCTCTGGTCATACAGGACTAACCCTAACCCTGATGTGAAGTAACAGAGTGCTGAGGTGGATAATGTGTTAAAAGCTCTGACTCAATAACTCAAGAAGTTCAAGAATTTTATTGTCATATATACAATAAAAACACAACATTCAGACCATGCAATGAAATTTTGCAGAGCTCCAAACTCCCTCTGGCAATAACACCAGCACAAAAACTGCGCTGGGAGCTTCATGGAATGGGCTTCCATGGCCAAGCAGCTGCATGCAAGCCTCACATCACCCAGCGCAATGCCACGTCGGATGGAGTGGTGTAAAGCATGTCGTTACTAGACCCTGGAGCGGTGGAAATGTGTTCTGTGGAGTGACAAATCAATCTTCTTTGTCTGGCAGTCTTATGAATGAGTCTGGGTTTGGCAGATGCCAGGAGAACATTACCTGCCTGACTGCATTGAGCCAACAGTTTGGTAGAGGAGGGATAATGGTATGGGGTTGTTTTTCAGAAGTTGGGTTAGGCCCTTTAGTTCCAGTAAAGGGAACACTTAATACTTCAGCATACCAAGATATTTGGACAATTCAATGCTTCCAACTTTATGGGAACACTTTGGGGAAGGCTCTTCTCTGTTCCAACATGACTGTGCCCCAGTGCACAAAGCAAGGTCTATAAAGACATGGGGTGAGTTTCCCAAAGCCTTCTTAATGCTATATCGTTCATAAGTTCTATCTTTTAACATAGAACTTACTAACAACGTAGTGTTAAGAAGGCTTTGGGAAACTCACCCACGGTTGGGCAAGTTTGGTGTGGAAGCATTTGACTGCTCTGCACAGAGCCCTGACCTCAACCCCATTGAACACCTTTGGGATGAACTAGAACAGAGATTGCAAGCCAGGCCTTCACATCCAACATCATTTTGTGGAAAGCCTTCCCAGAAGAGTGACAGCTGCTATAGCTGCAAAGGATGGGCCAACTCTATATTGATGCCTAAGGATTTAGAATGGGATGTCATGAAAGTTCTTGTAGGTGTAATGCCCAATACTTTTCTTCCAATAGTGTATATATTTAAGGGATAATTCATTTAATTTCACAGATATTTTTATGACAGTTGATAATTGTGACAGCTACAATAATAGACTAAATATATTTTAAAAAGAAAAATATTTGTTGGCTCACCATTGACTAAATGTTGTAACTTAGTTTAGCAATAATATCTGTAATAGTGCATTCAAGATTTTAAAAAAATCATATACATTTCTTAAAAGAAAATTTAGATTATGTGTGATATTACTAAAATATTCTGTCACTGCTTGGCTCCTCTGAATCTGAACGCTTCTGTCACTTAGCTAGTTTTTTATGAGTTTATTACCCTGGTATTCGACCAATATGGTTTTAAAAATAATTAGCACACGGATCAGCCGTAACATTAAAACCACGGAGAGGTGCAGTGAATATTGATTGGTTTTCTCATTGCAATGGCACCTAACAAGAGTGCTATTATATATTAGGGAAGTTAACAGTCAAATCTTGAAGTTGATGTGTTGGAAACAGGAAAAATGGGCAAGTGTAGGGATCTGAGTGACTTTGACAAAATTGTGATGGCTAGACTGGTCAAAGTGCCCATGCTGATGCCTGACCACTGCAAAAGTGCCTAGAATGGGCATGTAACTGTAAGAACTGGACCAAAGAGCAATAGAGGAAGGATGCCTGGTCTGATGGGTCACGATTTCTGTTACATCATATGGGCAGCTTGGTGTGTTTGTGTCGTTTACCTAGCTGGGGAAGAGATGGCACCAGTATGCACTATGGCAAGAAGGCAAACTGGCGGAGGCAGTGTGACACCCAGGGGAATGTTCTGCTGGGAAGCCTTGGGTCCTGGCATCCATGCACATGTTACTTTGATACGTACCACCTACCTAAACATTGTTGCAGACCAAGTACACCCCTTCATGGTAACGGTATTCCCCTATGGCAGTGGCCTGTTTCAAGCCTGTTACACTGCAAAAATTAACCACAGGGATGTTCACATTCACAGGTTTCAAATAGAGGGAGCCATGAATTTAAAATTCTCTTGTTTCAAAATAAGCTGTTGCTGACGGTTGGCATGGAGCCAGATGTATTGGATGTATGTCTGTGAACCCCTTCCTTTTTATAATAATGTGTCTAACTAATACGTACATGTTTCAATATAAAACTAAGTCTACAGTTTGGATGTATTCTTTAAAACTACTACATTTATCTAGTCTATAGCCAGCCTGACCTATACTGCCCACCCAGTTACTTTTTTGTGTTAACTACAGTCTGTACATCAAATCACTTGACAGTAGGGCCTACGGCTAAATGAATAGCATGAAAAAATATTCAAAAAAGATCAGATCTGTAGGTTTGTGCACTAATTATTTCATGTACTGAGAAATACTGAAAGGAATTGATGATGGGGACATGGGGCTGACTAATTTTCAGAAGCAAAATGCCACAGAAGACCAAATGTTTATTCTTTCGGTTTTATCATTGCTCTCATTCTTCTACTGCTGATGCAGCTTGTTCCACTAGCCTACAGTAATGTGCAGCTCTTACAAAGAGGAGCTGTTTTTTGTTTTATGGGGAAACAAAACCAGTCAGGGTGCTCTAAAAACAAAACATCAGGCTCAAAACCCAACCAGAAGATGCAAACTGGACAATATATTTAAAACTTTGTACATATGTATATATACACCCTTAACTATATATATTAAGGGTGCACATACATTCGGATCAGGTAGGCCAACGCCTTTAGCATCTTGCAAAAAAGCAACCCTACTTTTTTCAGTGTAGTGTGCCACATCAATCCCCTCCCCCACACTTCCTCATCCTCATGCTCTGCTAAACTCTGAGGTTAGGGTTGTCTAGACAACGAGCAGCATATCTCACCCAGTGCAGGCAAGAAGTTTCTGCTGCAGCTAGCGAAGCACTACCAACAGGCTCTGAGCAGTTTCCTGTCAGCAAAGTGAAAATAACACATCAGAACACCCTCTATAATCAAACATCTTTTGTTCAATGCCTTCTTATATCTGAGAACCATTATTATTATTGCCCATATATAGGTGTATAATAAACACCAATATATAAATATATAAACACCAAATAATAAAAATTCCACAAACAATATAAATTAGTTTTTGTCATGACAATTAGTGTCTTAAAATTGTATATCTTTTGTTGGTTCAAACTAAGTAAAATGACTTTCGTATCATGCTTAATAAATAGTTATTAAGCCCAAAGTATAGGGTTTGTGAGAATAATGCTTTTGTAAATCACAATGCATCAGTGATGAAGTGGTGTAATGTTTATCAGAAATACAAGTAGCTAAATGCAATATGAAGTTTTACCGTTATCATCTGTCATACTGAAACATCTGCAAGTACAAACATTAAAAATGATTGATGTGGGTAAAGGTAGCTGTGCGTTGAAGCATGTAGACATGCTTGCTATGCTTGGGTTGTAAGACATCTGCTGTGTAAGTATAATATACTATATGTAAGACTATGCTTTATTTTATTAAGACAGCTGTCCAAGACTCATTGAAATCCACAGTAGTGCATATTCACAGGGTACCAAATCTGTCCCAGTTTGTTAGTGCAGGGCAATTTTCAGTGGGAGTTTGTGGGATATATTCTGTTAGAAAAGCAGACTAGAAAACATATAGACATGTTTTAAACACTTCACCTCACTGCTTCAGTTTAACATTAAATAGTTAAACACATTGTGTCTGAAATAATCTTTCATGTTTTACATGAGTTGCATAGACTGACCTTTTATAGATTTGATCAAAACCCAATTCTTTGCTCACAAAGGACATCTATTGATTTAGCAGATTATTTGTTCAGTCCCTGAAGCCAGTGGGGTTTATGGCTAAATTATGCTGCTGACCATGAGATTTGAACCACAACTCTTTTGATCATTGGCAGACAGTTTTAACTGGCTGAGCTACACACTTCCACAAGTGTTTTGGCTTATGCAGCGTGTATGTCCCTTCCAAACTATCATTCCACCTTCCATATCACTTCTACAGGGTCATGGTGACCATCATGAACCACTACTATTAAACCATTATGAAGATTATTCTAACTAACAAGCCCTTGCGCATGAACCTTTGATTAGAGAAGGTGAACTGAATGGAGCCTGATACAAAAGCATGCTCTGGAGGCCCTGACCATCGTCACTCACAGTTCTTTCACAATTTTTCTTTCATTTGTATTTTTTGACCCATTAACGTCAATAAGGTTGGCAGAAGCGGCCCTCCACTGAACATGGCGAACACCACACCCATTGGGTGTCTTTTGAGTGCAAGCGGGAGGCCTTCTTCCTGTGGTTTACATCACGTGGGTGACGATCAGCTAAAAAGGGGGAGATCTCTTGCTTACTGGCCTGTTTCTTTTACAACCTCAAGAGTGGAAGCCGGTAAGATTGCTGGGCAAGCTTTCCCTCCTTGAAAAATGATTAACAAATAACTGAGAAATGCCTATATTTCATATTTCAATATGCACTTATTTTGAATCTTCTGAAGGTAGATATTAGGTATTATTTTTAAAAATTACTAATCATTTGAAATTGAATGATAAAAAGATGAAATGAAACTAAGTTCATAATCTAAACTGTGGCAATTTGCTTTGACTTATTTTTACTTTGTGCTTAAAATGATTGTGCTCCCATGTTATATATCAGGTTTCTGGTCTTCGCCTGAAGTGAAGCGGAAATGTAGTAATATTACTGCTGTAAAATGTAACTTCTTTAGCCTGGTGCAAGCTGAATAGTACACATTTGTGTCAACATGTAAGGTCAGATTTTAAAATATAGATATTCTATATTTGATAGCTTAAATATTTGATAGCTTAAATACTCATTATTAAGTCAAAAAAGGTAAAATACTCATGCACCACAAAATGGCTTCTTTGTACAAAGCGTGGTTTCATACTGTCTTCATCATCACTCAGGAAGTTTAATGTTTCTAATAAATGAATACTATTATGTGAAAAATTAAGACTTTAGACATCAATGGAAGTACTCTGTCAATAGCTTTTCAATATTACTTAATTTGTCTTTTATAGTATTTTTCCATACTTTTAATATTACAATCATTTTTAATATGTAAAATTTCCACAGTGGTTGTGCCTGAATGTTTTTGAACCTGAATTGAACAGAACTGTTTGAAGTGCTTCAGAATTTTTTTAATACAGTGTTCTTATTAATGATATGTACACTTGTTACTGGTAAAATGGTGATTCAAAAAGAAGCATCTTATATGAGAAATTCTATTAGCATTTTCTAATTGTTGTTTAGTTTTATTTCATTTTCAGTCTGTGACTGAAGGGGGGTGTTAATGGAGAGATGATTTGGAGAGTGAATATAACTCAAGAGTGTGGCCCAAGAAATGAACGTCGCCACCTGGTGGAAGAAGACCCTGGAGATACAGTGCAGTCATCCATAAAGTAGAAAGCAGTACTAAACTCCGCTGCACAGTGTAGTGTTTCCTACTTTATGGATGAGTGTACTGTTGGCTTCTGTGGAATCCGGACCAGGAAATAAAGATTACACAGGCAGCCCAATCTGTAACATGTGCTGTTAATAAACCCAAGGAAGTTTGTTTGTGTTTAGTAGTGACAATCATTTTCTGTCATTTGTTATGGTGAATTTTCCTTTACGCAATTAAGATGAATTTTTACATTTGCTGTATTAAATAAAAATATAATCTACAACACCTTGTCATATTTGCATTTATGTTATATTTTAGGACACATTCTAATATTAAAATTCTAATGTTCATTGTAAGCGCTTAATTATATTTTAGAGTCTTAAGGCTTAACTTAAGGCTTAACTTAAGGCTTTGTTCTCAAACTAGTGATAAACACTGATACAGTCCAACTACAAAACATCAATACTCACCCATCAAAATTACAAAGTTTTTCTAATGTAATGTCAGTGGCATTAATTGGGGTGTCCATTTAAACTGAAGAAAACTAAACTAAACTAAACCATGTCATACAACATTATTGCTACATCATTGCCAACTCCACCCCTCTCTTTGGATAATATCACATCAACTGGAAGCTGTATTGAAAAACAGCACAGTGTTTGCAAAAAAATACACTTTATTCTTGCAAAAATACGTTTTAAATTAGTCTCAAAATCTCCCTGGACCACTTTTTGTGGCAATTGCCAACTACAAGTACATAGATAGTATGAAGAACACAGATACAGCTATATACAGTTATATTCACAAATGAACCTGCATTTATAGAAATGATTTTTAAAGAACATATACTACTGATAGAGGAACAAAAACTCCCTAGAGACATATTAGCTATCCCCTGAAACTAAAACGTGAACACCCTTTTGCACTGTATGTTATTGAATGGATTAACCATACTTTCACATGGTAGCAAACTGTCAGCTCTTTTGCAGATGGTACATATAAAACATAAGGCAGAAATCAGGATACATACCCATCATGCTCCATTAAGTGGGTGTATTAAAACTAACAGTCATCATAAGGCTAAAATCCATTAGCTTTTTTAAGCTTCAGCTTCTAAGCATCTAATACTAGATACTAGTTTAAATAGTTCTCTAAAGCAGGGATGTGCCAAAGAAGCACAGAAAGTACCCTCTTAGCAGTTACAGAAATTTATTGAGAAACCGTTGTCGAGAAGAAGTTCTTTTCATTAAGAAAAACTGTCAGCAAACCTTTAACAATATCACAATAAAAGGATTTTCTTTTTCAGCCATACAAACATTCATTGTGTTCTTTTCACAGTTTGAAAAGCACCTCATATTGTCAGGAACTTGATGGTATAATGTTTTGCAAAGCTAACAGCTGCACATGCTGCAAAAGAAACCTCACTTAAAACGAGAATCGGGGCTGTCCAAATAATAGCATTGTATTTCCCAGAAACCTATGTCACCTCCCGCCTATCTAATACTTACTCCTCCCACACCCCCCAGCCTCCACAATTTCTACATGTACTGGACGGACCAACTGGAGATGTCAAAGCCGATAAATGTGTTTTTATTTGAATACCAGGAGTCCTAGTTCTAACATGTAACTCTGAAACTACACCTGCAATTTACTGCACGTTCCACTTACATGCCAGTTTACGCCATCTTTCCCCACCAATTAGGTTTTTACCTGTATTTCTATGTCTTAATGTCCATGTCTTAAAGAGTCATTTATATTATGTATATTTCTAATATGTCTTAATATTTGCATTCTATTTAGTTCTCTTTTGCACTATGACCAGCATTTTCCATGACATAACAGCTGTATATTCATTTAGTTACCATTTACCTATTTATTTGCTATCAGAGTTTGTGTCCCCAGCTCCTGTCATCCAAAGAAATAAATTGCATCAATCAGCCTTTTCAGTCTCATATCATGAGACTCAGTGCCATTGTGTTTGGGTAATAAAAGATGCAGGTACACATTCGTTGACTTGCACAACTGCACTGACATGTCCATTTTGCACATTAAAAGAAAAAAACAAAACAAACATAGTTATTTACAGTCAAATCAAAGTATTTGTAACTCTTGGCTGTATCACTTAATTATATATATATATATACATTGTTTTGAATCATGGAAAAGAAATATTGATGAACAAGTGACTTTAAGTTGCCTAATGGCTGAATGGTTAACATAGTTGAATGCTTTCTGCTTCAGACATACACACATATATACATGTACAGTTGAGCGAAGCTTGGGATCCAAGTACAGGATCAGGTCATTTATCTGGCAACCCTGGAGCACTTTGTGTGCCTTGACTTAATGTAATCAGCTTCACCAAATTTGAGCCTGTTATTTCATGTACCACCACTGACTAGGACTAGAGCTAAGTGACCTAACTAAAGTCTTCCAAGGCAAATTTAGTTAAGTGTGGGCAGGGAGATTCACTTTTGATAAATTACACTGAATGAAAATAATGCAATATAACAAAAAAATTATTAGAAGCATACCTGGGGTGGCATGGTGGTGCAGTGGTTAGCATTGTTGCCTCACACCTCTGGGACCAGGGTTTAAGTATCTGCCTGGATTCCATGTGTGTGGAGTTTGCATGTTCTCCTCATGTTGTTGTGGGGTTTCCTCCGGGTACTCTGGTTCCCCCCCACAGTCCAAAGACATGCTGAGGCTGATTGGAGTTGCTAAATTGCCCGTAAGTGTGCATGTGTGAGTGACTGGTGTGTGAGTGTGCCCTGCGATGGGCTAGCCCCCCATCCTGGGTTGTTCCCTGCCTCGTGCCTGTAGTTTCTGGAATAGGCTCCAGACTCCCCGTGACCCACTGGGATAAGCGGTATGGACAAGCATACCTTATAAATTCTCCCCACCTCTCCAAAGAAACTGGATAAAATAAAATCACCTGTCAGTATGCACTGTTGTTTCAGTTTTGGGGCGATTTGTCTCAAAATATGAACAGTCTTCATCTATACAATGTGTCTACAAAGTTTGGAAAAGATCAGACAATTTCTGAGTTACCATGCTGGCTGAGGCTGCTCTTTTCTTTGTCATCACTATGTAGCACTGCTTCAAGTTTTGGCTAATCTGTCTCAAAATTTGTTCACTTTAAGTTTGTCATCCATATCATGTGCATTCAAAGTTTGAAAAACGTCAAATACTTTTAGAACTACGGTGGTTCATAAGACCAAGTGTATTCTACTGCTTCCATGTTCTTCCTTTGCTACTACACTGCTTTGTTTTTGGGTCAATTTGTTTGAAAATGAAATAATGTGTAGGTCTCCATCCATATAATGTTTACATGAAGCAGTAAAGAGATACATATACTTTTTGACCTATCATATTCACAATTTCAAATGTTATCTGCTTTCACACTTCCCATTGCTGCCACTAAGCGGGGTTTATATTTTGGAGTGATCAGTCTCAGAATTTAATCAGTTCCAGTTCAACACACAAACAATCCCCCTGCGAAGCTTGAAAAGATCCATCAAATAGTTTTTGAGTTATCACCTTAAAAAGAAAGCATCTGAGGCATCCCGAAACTACCTGTCCCAGGAATACATTTAACAGCTTCTCACAGAAAAACAATGAGTGTTTAATTTCTTGATCTTAAAAATTCAACCCAGTACTGTAATCAGAATGGACAATAGTCCCTGGAGATAAACAAGGCCATACTGGCAAAAGAGCACACAAATGTGCAATATATGAAGATGTTTGCTGTCCTTGACCTTGTTTGTCATATTCATAACTAATTGTAGTCCCTACAACTGATACTATCAGAAGACACAAAAACCAGAACAAAATTCCAGCTTGCACAAAAACCTACATACTAACAAATCCATGGAGGACAGAGGCCCCAAGGACCCAAACCAGAGAATGTGCTTCAGGATTGAGGAAAGCCACTGAATGCTGAAGAAGTTTTGCTTGAAATTACTCCATAGTGTCAGGGTCAGCTCCTGTTGTCTCAGTCTTTTTTGTCCCTTCCCGGTTTGGCCAGCAGGCATCATTGACTGTCCTGTCCCTCCTGTAAGTCTTTGTGTTTTCCCCAGCTTTGTGTCAGCTGCATGGCTCAACATGTTGAGTATGCGCCTATCTGTAATTCCCTCAGTTGTGTGTTTGAATCCTACTTCTACTGTTTTTGTATTTTGTTCCCTAGTGTTTCATTTATCAGTTTTTTTCTAGTTCCTATGATTTTGTGGTTTGTTTTCAGTTTGGGTTTTTTGCTTTGACTTGGTTCTGTTTTACCTGCCTTCGTTATTTCCCCTATGTTTAGATTCTGTTTCCTTGTTTCTTTGTCAGTTCTTAGTTTCCCTGTTAGTTTTTGAATTCCTTGAGTTAATTAGTTGTCTCACCTGCTGCCCGTTTTGCCAGCCCTTTTTAATTGTTCCCACCTGTCCTGCGTTATTTTTGTATCCCTCTGTACTTACGTTCCTGCCTTAGTTCAGTTCCCTAGTGGGTCATTGTTGTATGTCATGAGTATCTGATTAGGTGTATTTAATGAGTGTTTCCAAATGTTAGATGTTACCCTGTGTTGTTTTTTTATTTGTACTTTGTTCCCTCCCTGCTTGCCTGCTCCTTGTTGTCCTGACCTTTTTGTAGTTATTCTTTGTTTTTTCCCTTTTTAGTTTTGACCCCTCGTGGTCCATTGTTCTGTTGTGTTCCTAGTGTTTTCAGTTTTGTTAATAAACCCCCGTTGCTTTAGAGCAACAAGTGGACCGTCCACTTTCCTTTTCCTGCCTGCACCATGCCTCGTCCTTGCTCCCGCGCCCGAACCGCCCAAATCCTTGGCACATAGGGTCTCTGTTTTTCATAACCAATAGAAGGCATAATTACCTGCAATAGAGATAAAGGATGAGTTTTTGGGATTTTCTAACACTTTCTTATTCCATCTATTAAGCAAGGGTATATATGAGGAGAGTACAGCAATGCCACAGATTAGAAGGTTACCATAGACTATATGAAACGTAAGTTAGGATACCCAGCTTGCTAAATACAATGGCTCCGAACAGTAACACTTACACTTAATGCTTGTAATGCACAGTCCTCCTGCATCCCTGTTATTTCCAAAGGACAAACAAGGAAAAACATGTAAACGACTGAAAGAAATTCTCTAAGTCAGGGGTGTCAGACTCCAGTCCTGGGGGGGCCGGAGCCCTGCACATTTTTGGGTTTTCCCTCATTTAACACACCTGATTCAACTCCTTGTGCTAATTACCACGTCGCTCTTGAGCTGAATCATTTCTGTGGGAACAGGGAAAGAGCTAAGCTACACAGGGCTCCGGCCCCCCAGAAATGGAGTTTGACACCCCTGCTCTAAATGATGGATTTAGTGGCCTAATGCAGATCAGTGAACATAAAGCTCTGAATATTTCAATAGTGACATGAAGCTTTGTATATCTGTGTATTGTGTTCCAACTAATTTGTCATAATTAGCCTTTCCCCATCCACATGGGGTGATCAGATAATTCATGTCTGGGAGGATACTTTGAGCTACTTCAGGTTTTACAAACTAAAACTGAATGGCTCCTGTGCTTGGCTAAATAGATCACTTCTTCTTGCAATTTGACTGGTTTGTTTCCTTGATTGATAGACTCATCCAGCTATTTCACCTTAACATTAGTGACACATGCATGAATATAGAGACTAAACAATCAGCTCACAGCAAAAAAAGTGCTTAAGTCAAATCCAGGTCCTTTTGAGTGAAATGGTAGTTTACAAATTCTGTCCTAGCTCAAAGGGTCCTCCCTGATATGGATGATCTGGTCACCCTATATCCACAGTACATAATTATCCCCCCCTGATTATTTCAATTAATGTTTAGTGATACTGATTTTTTGAGACTGTTACTTTGACTAGGCATAAAGATTTTAAATACATTGAGACACATCACTGTAAAAATAGTAGGCTCTAATGATTCGGCTGATCGGCATTTTCATTGATCATTTTCTGTTTGATGAAGTTTAGAGAAGTACAATTTCCCACAAATTAAATTCTAAGAACTTTGGCTCCTTTGAAATTGTAATGCAAATATTTCTTCACTTTTGGAACAATAAAGTGAAAGGACTGTATTTAGCATTGATCTAGAAAATCAGACACTGTATTCAATGAACATACAAAAATATTTTTGCTCACCTTCCCTGCCCCCCAACACTCCTCAACCTCAGTCTCAGATACAGCTCGGAGGAAGTTGGATGGAACTAGGCCCCGTTGTCCGTTCAGCTCTCCCTGAAACAGAGCTCCATGCTGAATACCCAATCAGATTCCTGAATGGTCAGTCCAATCACACACAAGTCTAGTCACGCACTCTGGATTCCACACTCACATAGAAAAACCCATCGCTGTCCATATTGCCAAACACCAACACAGTATCCCCTGCTTTGAAGGTCAGCTCAGCCTGCAGAGAAATACAGGCTGATTTGTATGATGGAGTAGTGTCTTAGTCAGCCATGCCCAGTGTGGTGTAAGTGGATGTTGATAGCTCTACCTAACAAAGCACATTTTATAATGTTGTTGGACCTCAAAGCCATCACCTCAGTATCAATGTTCGGAGAGCTCTGCCGAGGATCGTAATCGAAGATCGCCACCATCCTGCAGGAAGTTTGGTCCTTAAGCTTCATAGCTGAGTGACAGGAATCTATGTACAATGACAAGACAATCAGCCAGGTCCTTTTGACTGAAATGGTAGTTTACAAATCCTGCCCTAGCTCAAAGTGTCCTCCAAGACATGGATTATCTCACCTCGACGTGCGACACAGCACGGCCTTTGTGAACATGTCCTGATGTCCTGATTCATCCATGGATGAATTTGTTTCGTGTGTTTTTTTTAAAATACAACTTCAGCTATGAGTTTGTTTTTTAGTTTGGGAACAGGGTTGAAATTTTTAGGAAATTTAAAAATATTTTTTAAATTTAATTCACGCAAGTATCATGATTGCCATATTTTCTTCATGCCAATACAGATCTTATCAAATGCCTGTTAAAGGGAAATTTAACTGAAACTTCACATGTGACAAAAATCTTTGAGTGCACCTGGTTGAAACCATAATTATCTATCCTTTACCCCATATAGCATACATCTATTAACAGGAGTGGAAGTCAAACTCCACAAGTTTTAATGAGTCAACATCTGAAATATCGTGACTTAATTTCTGTGAATTTGTAAGACACTGTGAGTTCTGCATATGGAGGCAGTGTCATGGTCTAGGATCATTTTGGGTTTAGGGAGGAGGACCTGCCCTAATTAAGATGTTCCATTGCATGGTGAGTACATAAAGCAATGGAAAACTGACAAGCAATCCACAAAGAGTGTGAAATCCTCCCTCATACTGAGGCAGAACGCAAAAACACGGGTGGGCCTGCTCAAATTTCACTTCCTGTGTTAAACAGGCGCCATTAGTTCTCAAAATGAAATTACCAAGTTTAAATTCATTACTATGTGAAATCTAATCTTCTTCACTGTAAAAACTGCCATGTGCCACATTTCAATTCATAAAGTTTTGCACTTCGTAGGGCCATTGTCATCAGGCTGGCACAGATTTTCTGACTGAAAAAGTGCTCAAAAGTAAGACTTCCTATTCTGCAAAAATTAAAATTTCCCATTGCCACTAATGGCAGAAAATAACGAAGGGGAGGCTACATAAAATTCCACTGGAATATTAGAAAACAACAAGGTGGTGCACCTTACGTATATTTTTGGGTTTGTGTGTGTAAGAGAGACAGACTGAAGTACCTGATTTCTCCATGGGGACCTCTGCAGGCAGAAAGCCACATTGCAGTAGCTGCTGTCTGCTCTCTTCATCCCCCACCCAGACCTCAGACACCATGTTGCATGGAATATAGCCAAATTGGCCATTTGATTCTCCATAGTAAAAACCGTCAGCATCTTTATCTCCATATACCTGATGAAAATGCACAATCAATGTGTCACATATTAACATGGGTTCTTAAAATTATTCCAGGTGCTAATTTACTACCATATACCAAAAGAATTTTTGCATTTAGCTGATATTCTTATTCTCATTCTTTTTATCTTTAAGGATAAGAACCTATTGCTCATAGAATGTTAGTTAAGAGACAATGTTTAAAATTAAGCAATCGTAAGAAATTAAACTCTAAGAATTCACAAATACAATAATTATGTGTTGTCATTATTCTTTGTGAATTAGTTACACTCTCCTTTATGAATATGAAATTGAGCATGTTACCATTTAATATTATTAGGGAATTGAATTGTATGTATTGAGAACCTGTGGTCATACTTCAAGGGGCCAGACCACAAATGCAAACCTAAGACTGTGAAGGATCCTGATAATACATACAGAAATGTTCTGCATGGAGGAGTGAGGTACGGTCCCTCTATGTACTTTCCCATATATTAACAATGTGATGCCAATAATTTAGATGTTTTGCAGAAAAAAATGCACTATTCAATAAAATGTTTTGTGTTTGTAAAACTATTAAAACTATATAGTTTCTCTAAATGCTTGGGCAGAATATCTGAATTACTGTATTTATTCTTTATCTCACTTTTTTGAAAGTTTCCAGTGATTTCTAAGCACTCATTGGCACACATTGATGTACCACATCAATATCAACATGCATGATTTGAAAAATAGGTAACGCTTTACATTGACTGCACCTTCATAATGATTTTATATTGCATTCATAAAATGTTCAGTGCACCTTCATAATGTATTCATTAAGTATTCATAAAACACTCATAAACATCACGTATGTATATCATAACATCCTAACATCCCTTAACAGCTCTAATATACATAATAACAAATATTATATAATAATAACAGACATTATAATTGTATAATCATGTAATGTTTGTTATAAATGTATATTAAAGCTGTTAAGGGATGTTAGGGTGTAAAGGTATACTTGCATGCTGCTTATGAATGCATTATGAAGGCACACTGAATGTTCTATGAATGCATAATGAATGAATTATGAAGGTGGAGTTACTGTACAGCATTACCGAAAAATATTATGTTGTATATTTTACCCAGATTGGTCACATGGTAGTTATGATAATTTCTCAATACTTACAACTGCTAACCAAGAACTATACATAATCAATGATTTGAAAAAATATTACAAAAAACATATTTGGAGGGCAACAATTGCATAACTTTAGCAAAATTATTCACAATTTCATACGATTAAATGAACTGCTAAGAAATACGCATTATTTTCCCAGTTCATGTACTACTGCAGGGTAGCAAACAGTGTTACCTCGATGATCTGTCCCTCCGTGAAGGGCAGCTCCTCATCTGCGGTGTCCGGGTTTGGGGACATGACAGCAGGTTCATAAGGAAATAAAGCCACAAAGATACGTGTAGAATTGTCTTCAAAGAGCCCATCCAGATCTCTGCCAGCCTCTGGGGCTGCCAGTCTCGCTCCATCTGGTTGTAAATAAATGAGTATGTCATCATGTCGCTTGAGACCTCACTGTGACAGGTGTTTCTTTAAAGCAAGGACCTGCTATGAACTATACGTCTAGAACTTTCCTTACACATTACCCTAGGTGTCAGTCATTAACTTCCAATAAGTCCTAAACTCTTTGAGCGACTTTCGAGCAGCTACACGTCCACTTGTCATTATGGCAGAAAAATCATGCAGGGACATTTTTTGGGCAGGAGAATATAACTTAATTGTAAGATGATTTGTGTCTAAATATGTATGTATCCAAATTTGTTCACAGATACGCTACCAAGATCAGTGCTTGAAGTAAGGAAAAACAGGTGCCGGTATTCCACTTGTTATTCAGCATCAGGAGCTGGTACTCCCCTTGTTATTCAGCACCAGGCGCCGGTACTCCCTTGTTATTCAGTACCAGGAGCCGGTATTCCACTTGTTATTCAGCATCAGGAGCTGGTACTCCCCTTGTTATTCAGCACCAGGCGCTGGTACTCCCTTGTTATTCAGTACCAGGAGCCGGTACTCCCCTTGTTATTCAGCATCAGGAACCGGTACTCCCCTTGTTATTCAGCACCAGGCGCTGGTACTCCCTTTGTTATTCAGCACCAGGAGCCGGTACTCCCCTTGTTATTCAGCATCAGGAACCGGTACTCCCCTTCTTAATCAGTACCAGGTGCCGGTACTCCCCTTGTTATTCAGTACCAGGAGCCGGTACTCCCCTTGTTATTCAGTATCAGGAGCCGGTACTGCCCTTGGTATTCAGTGCCAGGTGCCGGTACTCCCCTTGTTATTCAGTACCAGGAGCCGGTACTCCCCTTGTTATTCAATACTAGGAGCTGGTACTCCGCTTGTTATTCAGCACGAGGTGCCACTACTCGCCTTACTATTCAATATCAGCAGATACTGAGAGGTGCTGGTACTCTAAAGAAAAAAATAAAGAGGTGCTGGTGTTGCATACTGGTGAGTACCGGCCCACATCAAGCACTGGCTAAGGTCTAAGAGGAGGCAATCAGAGCAGCACAGACAAATATATTGCTGCTCAGGGTCAGCCGAAGACATGAGTAATAGTAAATAGTAATAGTATACTAAATAGTATTTTGAGGCCCAATGGCCACCAGGGCCCTATATTTATTACATAAAATATTTTTATTATAATTCTAGGCTAGTTAAGAAGAGCACGTATACAAGTGCCAAAGAAGCTAACAAAAAATGACAATGATGTATTTCCAGAATGGCCCTGTGACCCCCTCTCCCTTATCTAATAATTGCTCCTCCCACACCCCTCAACCTCTATATCTAGCCCCACTACAGTTGGCTTGGGCGGTATGTCATTTTTCATACCGTTATATTGTCCAAATTTTGTGTGTCTTCATGTAATCAGGTTTGGTTTGCCTGTTCTTTTATGTGGACCACTGATTAGAACTAGGGCTAAGAGACTAAAATCCTCCCTCAATAAATTTTGCCAAATCAAAATACTGCAATATAATTTTATCATGTCCATACAATGTGTCTGCAAAGACTGAAAAGATATGTTAAATACTTTCTGAGTTATCATAGTAACATAAGTGTCTGAGGCTGCACTTCTCTTTGCTAACATTATGCAGTGCTGCTTCAATTTTGGTGTGATTTGTCTCAAAATTTGATACAGTTCAGATCCTCACCCCTACAATGTGTTTGCAAGGTTTGAATAAGAGCCATCAAATACTATGTTACTATGCAAGACCAAGTATTTTCTATAGCTGACCTTTACTTCCTTTGCTATCACATAGCATGACTGTTTCATTTATTGGGCAGTTTTCTCAAAATGAAACTATGTGTAGATCTTCATCCATATAACTCTTTTTTCTGAAGCAGTAATAAGATCCATCAAATACTTTTTGCCTTATCACATTCACAAAGTCAAATATTGTCTGCAGTCACCCTTCCCTTTGTACCATTAAGTAGCATTGCTTCAGTTTGGGGGCGAGTTGTCTCAGAATTTGACCATTTCCATTTCCTGACCCATACAATGCGTCTTAAAAGTTTCAAAAAGATCCTTCAAATACTTTTTCAGTTATCACTCTAACAGCATCAAGTGTCAAAACAGCCCCTTTCTTTGCTATGATTATGGTGTGCTGCTTCAATTTTGGGGTCTGTCTCAAAATTTAATCAGTTTCAGATAGTTGGAAAAGGGTCCAGAAAATATTTTTTGAGTTATCATGCTAATGGTCTCATGTATCCGAAATGTCCATTTTCTTTGCTCTCACTATGTGATGCTGCTTGAAATGTAATCAGTTCTAATTTGTCATACAGACAATATGCCTAATTTTTTTTTATTAATTAGAAAATGTCTGTGGCAGCACTGGGGGCAGACCAGTCCCAAAACCGTATGTATTCCACATATGACAACTAGCTTGATCAAATTTTGCCTAGGGCTTCAAAATGGGTTGAGTCGGCCCTTTTACTACTACTTGGGTATCAGCTTTGGATGTGGTATAGCCTGACCTTTCAGCCTCCTGGTTTTTGTTTGCACTCGTATTAAGGATTGCCTCCGTCTTTCTTGGGCGCAGCTTACTGTAGCCGATGATTTGCCTTCATTGCTGCAAGTGTCCTAATAAACATAAAGTCCCTTGGTTACATTTCTCTGTTTTATCCCTTAACGAAGGTTATATCATTTTAAGGTCTCTTAGCTGAATATAGCAAATCATTACTAATGCATAAAAAAATGAGAACTGGTTAGCACAATTATGATACTGTTCAAACCACTGCTTTAATCAAAATGGGTCGGTTAAACAATGAAATCTAACGTACCCTTTGATAGTTGTCTATGATTCTCTGACCCTTCATCGCTTGTTCAAATTTGGCACATGGCTGGTATGATTTGTGGTTGTCTTCTGTTTTATTATGGCGTTTATCCACATAAGAGCCCTCTATCTTTGAGGCACCCATCCTTCTTCTCCTGTGGTGATGCTGTGGGATACGGGCTACCTTGTGCTCAAAGACTTTATCACACAGTAGCTGTGGTTTCCTAGCCCTGTAGGTATCTGTGTTGAATTTATTCAACTGGTCAGAGCAGCTCACAAACCCCTGCAGCAGCTTTGAATGTCCACCCTCCAACCACCATTCTGAAGACATCTGTTGTACAACAACGTCAGCTGGACCACCAAGGACACTTTCGTCATCATCTTCTGTTCCATACTCCAAGTTAATTTCCATTCCTGAGCTTTCACTGGCCTTGGTTCTTATAACAGTCTTACTCCCTAGGTACTGGCCTGATGAATGCCGAATGGGGGACATTAGGTTCTTCTGCAAGACAGCGTTCCTCAGTTGGTCTCCACCCCTGTGTGAGCTTTCCACATGATAAGACTGATGTACCCTTTCAGGTCCCTTAAGGATTTCTGTGATGGTGGCATTGACACTGTTATCTGAGTCCTCTTCCTGGTAGCTGATACTTTCCACAATATCTGAGTAATGTACTCTGCGCTCTGGTTTGCTCTTAGCATGTAGGATTCTTCCACATCTTCCACTTAACCTCTCACCTTGGTCTCCACCAATGTAATGCCTAGGTTTGGAGGTGACATATGAAACCTCAGAGCCTTGGGGTTTGCTGATCCTTGGAAGATGATCACCTCCTACAGGCCCAGAGCTGTTGTTTGAGTGTCGGTCTGGTGGTGATGCCATGTTCTTGGAAGCAATAATTTCCTCCTGCTGTGGTCCAAGTTGCTGAATCTGTGCAGAGCTTGGCCGTGGTGGCTCTACACATTTTTCTATGTTGTCCTCCTCCTCTGTTCCTTCAGAAATGCTGACGAGCTGTTTCTTACTTTGAGCTTGCCAGGGTAGCCTCATAAGTCTTTGCAAAAGTTCCTCATCACTGTCTGTCTCATAGTGGTCTGGCTGGGTGTGCAGCCATAGGGAAAGAAGACAAGAGATTTCATGGAGTGGAAAACACACCACAATTAAGGAGGAAAAAAGCTAATGATTAAATCCCCCGGAATGAAAGTATTATTTTAGATTTTTAAGTTTATTAGTAGTCATAAATGGTAACACTTTACTTGATGGAGCACCGATACTTCGTAATAACTCAGTTACTATTGTTACTATAGTACAAATTATGAACAAATCATGAACAAAAATATTTGCTACTGGAGATTAAAGATGTCACAATTCATTAATGATGAACAAACATGAGAATAGTATTTTACTAGTGTTATTCATTACTTGTTCCTTCAATAGTTCACAAAGGTTTACAGAATTAACAGACATTATAATCATTATAATAACAAATACAGTAACTGCTTGAGATGCATCATGATTCATTAATGATGAATTAACATGAGATCAGTATGTATCTAAGACTTGCGGTTAATTAATACATAAATAATTGTATAATGCTATATTATTTGTGCCCGTCAAGTAGTCTTACCTAATAAATTTGTAAAAAAAATAAATAAAATTATGTCTATACTTTGTGGAATACAAATCTCTTGCATCTTCAAAGTAATAAAACACATTGCTGCCACCTACAGACTCAGAAGTACAATATTCTTCTTGGGAATACTTTTTTTAAGTATATTAAATTTTAATTTCAAATATAACAACAGAAATACCTGCACATAGTATGATTATTAATTAGGACTGAACTCCAATGAGCAGAACATCCCTGCCAGCAATAATGAATTACTACATATAAAGCAATTAAAAATGTATCTTGTTTCTTATTTCACAATTTTAAAACAAGTAGGTTGTCATAACTATGTAGTTAGCAGGATATGAATTACTGAGTAGTATACGCAGCAGAAATATGAAAGCAACTGTTATATAAGATTAGTAGGAATGTTTTATTTGCCATTTGTGCAAGTACATTGGAATTTTTGTTTTTTGCATATCCCATCTAGCTCTCCTTTGAAGCATGCATACACATACAGGTGAGACGGAAGGGTCAGCCATTAAAAAGGTACACCTGGAACATGTTTCAGGGGTTTAGGACCTTACTTAAGGATCCAGCAGAGATGTGGGTATTATGCCAAGGAGAGGATTTGAGTCAGTGAGCCTCCAATCACTGACAGCAAGGCCTAACCCACTGAGCCACACTGCAACCGAGCATGGTTAAGAATGTGAACTTGCAACCCAAGAATTATGGATGTACTATTGAGCAAATAGAACTGCTGTCATAAAATACTAGGGCCTACAAAAGATTGTAACAATCAGAATATTGCAAAGAGCTACAACTTTAATGACATGTCCTTTTCTTATTAATGTAGGTACTGGATCACCATAACTATTACTGGCTAAATGGGTATTAAAAATGGATGACTGATCTAGCAAAAATAAACCACATTGTAGATATTTACCTTGCAACTAGCTCCACCAGACTCTGGGTTGTCAGAGTAGGGTTCCTCCTCTTCCTGGATGTCCGGGAGAGGGGGCGTCTGAATTTTGCCACTCTGGTGTTCTCTTTTAGGAAACTGAGTCAATAGTGATTTTCATGATGCAAGGGAGATTATACAGAGCTTTCTGTATGATTATACTGACATTTCGATGATACGTTTCTGTAGACCCTTGGTAGCTGCTCTGTGGACCCCTGGGGGGCGTTGTATACCCCAGGTTGAAAACCCCTCACTCTAAACAAAGTTGACCTTTAAGTTTTTCCAGTTTTCAAATTAAAAATCAGCAATACAGTTGACTTAGGCAAGTTTTTAATTATGTACAATTCTAAACTAGTGAGGGTTGATTGCATCATTACATTTAACGCAACCAAATGTGACAAAGGAAATGCTTTATTTAAGACTTGATGTGAATAACTATCCATGGTAAAGCAGAAGTGATCTAGTAGAACTTTATCTTTCAGAGGATTCTTGGCAATTTTTGCCAGACAATTAAAAGATTAAGTGACAAGAAGCAGTGAGTCCAGTGACTGGAGATCTGACATGATGAAACCATCAGCGTCTCACAAAACACCATGCACTCACTGGTGGATCCTTGTGTAAGATGACCTGCAGGCAGTGCTGGAAGTGAGCTACTACTGACCGGTACACAGTATGGCCACCTCTTTGTTCTTCCCATACAAACACTGCCTCCAGATGGGTGCATGGTGAGATGAGGGAGCCTACCTTCAGAGAAATGTGTTCTGCAGACAGTTGTGCGGAACAGCTTGTGTTGACTTGTGTGATGTGCATAATTTGGTCTGAGGTCTCCGAAAGATGGTTCACCCGATGACTTCCTTCGTACTTGGTAGTAGGGGGCAAAGGCTTGGCACTGCCCTGCAGCCATGGGGTGATACACACTATAAGACTAATATTTCAACACAGACAGATAAACCATGATTACGTCCCTACATTAATATAACAAAAGACATTATGTAAGAATTAAATGTGAATTGACTTAATACAATAATAAATGTAAAAATAGTCCTGAAGGCCTACAGCTGTTTGAGCAAACCTCAAACGAATTTCTAAACTAAAAAAACCTCCATGACTGTTTAGTCTGTGTAGTCTTTTTATTTTTTATGACTGAGATTTCAAGTTTCACTGAGCAAGGAACGAGCTCCACTAGAGCTAGTGTGTATATATATATATATTTAAACGGTTGTTTGTTTACTAATTTCATTACCTATGAAACCTGAGAATACAATTACCTTCATTGACTGCCATCCTGTTTACCATGTGTTTACCATGCCTCATGCCATAAATCTGTTTTATATACAGTATGTATCACAGATGCAGGTTTTTATTCCAAATGCAACAACATTAACAAAATTCCAGGTCATGTAAATTACATCACCTGTTCAAAAGTATGTGTACACCCCTTTCAATTATTCAGTTGAGTTTTTTTTTAGCTAAACCCATAGCTAAAATGTGCATAAAATGAAGCACACAGTCATGAAAATCTCCATAGACAGACATTGATATTGGAATGTGTCAAACTGAAAAGCTTGGTGACCTTGAACGTGGTACCATCACAGGATGCCACTGTTGCAACAAACCAGTCCATCAAATTTCTTCCATGTGTCAACTTGCTCCAGTCAAGAACTGTCTTTGTAAAGCAGAAGTGTTTAGAAGCAATCACAGTACAACCACAAAGAGATGACAAAAGCTAACAGAGTGGGATGACAGAGCGCTGAAGTACGTAGCATGTAAAAATCGCCTTTCCTCAGTTTAGAAACTAGCAAAGACACCCAGCATTAACTCGACTAGTATAAAGTACGTTGCCATTGGACTGTGGAGCAGTGGAAATGTATCAAGACAAGAGTGATAAATCACGCTTCACTATCTGACGCTCTGACATATGAATTTGGGTTTGGCAGATGCCAGGAGAACACTACCTACCTGAGTATATAGTGCCGAAATATAAAGTTTGGTGGAGGGGCATATTGATTTAGGGCTGAATTTAGTCTAGGCCTTTTAGCTCTAGCAAAGGATAACCATAATTCATCAGCGCTCAAAGACATTTTAGCCAACTGTGTGCTTCCAACTTCGTGACAACAGTTTGAGGAAGGCCATGTCCTCTTCCAGTATTACTGTGCCCCTGTGCACAAAGCAGGAGCCATAAATCCATAGTTTTGCGATGTTGATGTGGAAGAACTTGACTGGCCTGCACAAAGCCCTAACCTCAATTCCACTGAACATTCTGGGATGAATTGGAAAGACCTTCTCACCACAACATCAGTGCCTAACCTACTAATGCCACTGTGGCTGAATGGGCTCACATTCCCACAACTACACTCCAAAATCCAGTGGAAAGCCTTGCCAGTGGTGTGGGGGCTGTTATAGCAGCAACTCCATATTAGTGCCCATGGTTTGGGAATGGGATGTTCAACAAGCATTTATAGGTATGATGGTATGGTGTCCACTTACTTTTGTCCACACAGTACATGCACTTTATATCTATATATTCAGTATAATAGTGTCCATATCCAACTAATTAGACTGAAAATACAATATTAAATAGGAAGTGAGGAGTATGATAAGAAACCAGTTCACATGATGATGTACCTCTGGGATGCTACCACTCTCTCTGTGGATCATTGAGGCTTGATCCAAGGAATTGGCAGGGGCTCCTAGTGGTGGGTTCCGAAGTAGCGTGGACACATTTCTTACAGGCAAGTTTGGATCCGGAGATACCCCATGCCTGATGGCTGAAAGAAGGTCTGGCAAGATCTGAGCAGGCACTGAGTCAGCAGATTCCCCATGGGGAGACATGGTCCGCACCGTCAGTTCATACGCACTTTCCAGGATGTGGATCTGAGACTGACCCAGCAACACGCTACTGGTTGTTGGGGAGGAAACCTCCATGACCTGAAAAACCATAGGCCTATGTTTTCTCACATGGGATAGCATGTAGCTAACAGTCAACAGTTTCATCCAATTCTCATTTACAATTTACCATTTTGTTGCAGAAGAGAACTCAAGAAAACTGAGGGTGAAAAGTAAAACTAAGAAAGAATTTAAAATAAATACAATTTCTAAAGGGTGACTAGCAAACCACTACCAGGAATACCTGCAAGTGGTGTTCATATGGAGGTCAGAAAAAGCTGCAGGGGCCTCATTTGTCAAATGTTGCATAAAGTTCATTGTACAAACGAAAACAGAAAATCGCATACGCGCAAATAAAAATATCTGGTGTATTAAACCTGGTACATACACATATGTATGCAATTTGCCCTTGACAAATTATGTAAATGTGTACGTGCATGAGATCCTGCCCATTTACCATGAACAAGTAACCGTAAATGACCAATGTAGATGAATTACATGCTCATATAACAAAGTCTGGTAATAGTTTTTGTAAATAAATGTTTAATTTATCTAGCAAGTCTATCCTTACAAGAAACACTGCTGGTAGCATCATTATGAATGAATTATTAAGGTATGTAAATACAAATACTAAAAATTAAACAATAAATAAAAGAATTAAATAATAAATGTGTATTTTGAATTTTTTGTTTCTGGTTTTGTTGAGATCACATGGAAGGCACTGCTGCTGAGAACAATGTGCTCATAAAAATGTGCATACAGTAGCCAGACAATTCATGTCAATTCATTTCGGGTGCTGATGTTATGCAGGCTGAAATTGCTTTGTTTCACATCGTTCTCTTTTTGAACACACAAGTATTGCATAATAGGCACCTGCCAGTTTGTTCTATTGTTATAATAATAGTGTTAAGAGTGCACCAGCAGCAGAGCATTCAGTGGAAGCTCAGCTTAGCTGTACTTAACCTTGTCGAATTCTCGAGAGCTCATATGCTTGGAATGTGCTATTTGCCTTACTTGTATGTAACTTTGGACAAAAGCATTTGCTAAATTACATGTAAATGTAGTGCTTTATCACGATTCTTGTGATACCTCTGAAATGGACATCGTGGTCACATTTGAAACCAGTTACAATAAAATATCACCATATTGCCCACCCCGATTATCAGCATTTACAGCCATGGAAAAAAGAAGAAATTTGCATTTCTAAATATTGGTTTAGCTTCCGGGATAGGCTCCGGACTCCCCGCGACCCAGTGGGATAAGCGGTTTGGAAAATGGATGGATGGATGGATAAATACTGCTTTAATCGGTCTTCTGCTGGCAGAAGGCTATGCTGAGCAGCAGGTTGCTTCCAGGTTCAAAATTTCTAAGACAGTAGTACCCAAAAACAATTTGAGGAGACACTGGGAATGACCAGAAACGAGCCAGGTAGAGGGCGGAAGCAACTTTCTAATGCCAGAGGTGACCGTTAACTTATCGGACAATTCCTCATGAATCATAGGATGACATCAAGTGACCTTCAAAGGGAATGGGAAACATTAAGTGCAGGTGTGAAGTGCACTGCTAGGTTAGTTCATATCAGGCTCCTAGAAGCAGGACTGAAGACCCATAAATCAAGGAAGAAGCCCTTCATTAATGAGAAATGGGGAAGAACCAGGCAGAAGTTCGCAAAAAAAAAAAAAATCACAGATGCACACCCATAAATTGAGAAATGAGTGAAACTGAATATTGTGCTGTGGTCTCTTCATTTTTTTCGTGGCTGTAGATTGTTATAAACCTGCCAAATTTTGGCTAGAGCCCATAGACACAAGTGTTGGAACTGTCTGAAGACATTGCAAAATTGGTACATAATTTTCAAGGATAGCAATGACTGACCTGACATGACCAAAGTGTTGGTGATGGTTGAACAACCTTACTCTGATTAAATCAAAGATGTTTTTGTAGATCTGCAGACTTTTGGTGGTCGACAACTGATGCAGTGAAAATAAATGAACAGTTTCTAGTACATCAAAAAAGTCTATAATTCAGACTCCTGTTCAATATACCCGTAAAATGCTATGCTTCGCCTCCCTAGGAATGAAGTTATTGCTACAATCTGGTGCAGGTACTGCTGTCTGTTATTTCACCTATACTGGTAGTTTGCAGTAACACAACATTATCTCCCTGTGTCTGAGTGGTTCAGTAACTGTTTCAAAACATTATGGTGGTTTAATGCAGATATTTTTTTTTGTGTTCTTTGATTGACTCAGAAACCCATTCCAGTTTGAGAAGCCATAACTAATTGAAGTATCCTTGCTGTTTCTAATTTCTTGCTTTACAAGCAGACAACAGGAAAAGCAGAATTCAGAATTTCTCAAAACTCAAAATATTCCAGCCACTGTACCAGTTCTTATTAAAGGCTCTCCTCTGTAGTCCAAACTGCCTATGATGACAATGATTAAGCCTGGCCCGCTTTGGCCCAGTCACTGGAGTCCTGAGATCATCCATTTTGATATGAAGTTGTAGTTCTGATTGCAAAGGCTGATATATTTCCTCTGTCTTTGCTGGGTCACCTGAAGCCTAGTAAATTAACTAAAGTCTCAATTCTGCCGCAATTTACAATAACAAATAATATCTACTCCACAATTTGAATCATGGATTTAAGTATTGATCAGTGAAATCAGTGTTTTGATTATTATACTGATTATATTGCAACAACCGGCAGACCCAGGCATCACGGTGGCAGCAAGCAGATGAGGCAGCTTTGCTTGCACGGAAATGCCCCTTATTTGCAGCCCTTAAAAGGACCAAACACAAACAACAAACTCCAAGGGGTCCCGACATAGACTGGCCACCCTGCTGACAACTGATCACTCCAGCAACACGTGGTGGGCACACGCACACCACTATTCATAATTCATAGCATTAAACACTACACACAACATTACAGTAAGCACACTAACAGCACAATAGACGACTGGCACCGGTCCAACCTGCCGCGTGCTGTACCTCCAGGGCTACAATATTAACTAGAAAAACATAAAGTACTACAATAAATCTCAATCCACTCATGTTTATGCTGGAAATCTTTAATATATCTTAAATTAAGAAAAATATCGAAAAGAATTTTGTTATTTAGTCACAATAAGCTACAAGCAAGCAAAGCAGCCCAGTCTTTCTCCCAGTAGTTGATGTGACTAAATAAGAAACTCTATGGGCTCTATTTTAACAGTCTAAAGCACAGGGTCTGAAGCACATGGCACAAGTTCTTTTACGGTGTGGCCAACCCACTTTTACTAGTTTAATGGCGGAAAAATAATCCTAGCATCAGGCATATGGACCTAAAGGATTGTACCTAACTCCTAATTAGTTATAGGGGTGTTTGAGACATAATATGGTAAAAACACCAATCACAGTGTCATCTCCCATTCCCTTTAAAAGCTGTTTCCTCTGCAGAAAAGCATTTTCTAGTACCTGGCAAATCCGCCATTATAATAGCTAGATAGAATTAATTATTGCGTTAAAATCCACACTCAACAAAACTAGATTGATTACCCTCCATTTGGACCACATGCACCATCTCCTCTTCTCTTCCAGTTTGCAACTTTGGTGTTACCTTTGACTCAACCCTCTCATATGAAGCACACATATATTCCATAGTGAAAACAGCTTGCTTCCATCTTCACAATGTTGCATGGCTTAGACCCTGCCCTTCTAACTCTGCCCCTCATTCACGTCTTTATCTCTAGCTGTCTTGATTGCTACAACTCACTACTTGCTGGTATTACTGCTAAATCTCTCCATAAACTCCAGATAGTCCAGAACTCTGGTGCCCGCCACCTCACCCACACTCGCTCCTACCAACATATCAAAGTCATGCTTCAGAGCCTTCACTGGCTCCCTATAAAAGAACACATCCATTTTAAAATACTTCTAACATTCAAAGCTCTCAACAACCAAATCCCATCATATCATTCTGAACAGTCTTAGGTCCCCCCTTTCTGGCTCTCTCCTCATCCCCCCTTCCAAACCCCACGCTATAGTGACCGCACATTTTCTTGTTTAGCTCCCTGACTTTGGAACTCTCTCCCTACTGCTATTCATCAGTCGATCTCGGTCTCTAATTTCAAAATCAAACTAAAATCCTTCTTGTTTGTTCAAGTGTATTACCTTGCCTACTCATAATATGCTTTGCCATTTTTCTTATTTGTTTACTTTACCTTATTCTATGTATGCGACTTTGAGATCATGAAAAGCACAATACTGTATATACCTTCAAGTCTTACTATCATTTCCATTTTAAGTTGTATAGTTACTCCTATCTCTTTACTCTTCAGTTTGCTGTCACTGCCCACTTTCATAAGGACCATGATTACTATATCACTAAATGTACTGTACATGAAACACAAAGAAGTTTTTGCATGTCAAATTCAGTCGAGAGATACCACGCGATTCATAGGCATAAGCATCCCAGAAGGTCCGTTTGTTTTTGTTTCAGCCCAAGTTTTAGCAGGTCTGTTTTGTTTTGTCATGTTCTTGGTCAAGTTGTCGCTAGATTTTTCTCTACTGACCTGTTCGAGGACCGAATTGGTAGTGTTAAACGTGTCTCGACCCATACAAGTTTTAGAATGAACAGTCGAGTTCCAGCATTTAGGTCGAGGTACAAGTCGAAAAAAATCGACAGACCTGTTCAGTGTACAAGTCGGTTGAGTTAAGAGGGGTTTTGAGTTCCAAGGTTCGACTGTATATGATTTGTTAGGAAATCTGGCCTTGAACACTCATACACAATTGAATCTTCTTATGGTGGATGGCATGGTGGTGCAGTGGTAGGTGTTGGTTGGCAAGTGTATGGATGATGGCTAAGTGTGTATTGCAGAGAGTGGTGGAGTTTAATAAAGTTCAGTAAGACAAGATTGGTGGTTCAACTATTCCCTTCTTGCACGGCCTACATGTAATGAACTAAAAAAGAATCAGGTCTTTGCTAGCTCACTAGCTCGATCCTAGTGCCGCCACTGGTTGGTGATGCTGGCATGTTCTGTTTATCTGCAGTTCCCTGCTTTACAAAGGCTGTTGCCTTTTCCTGATTTGTCCAAAATGTTGCATATGCCTGCCCTGAGTTTCTGTAAATACACACAGTTTTTCTATCAAGTTTTGTTTGATAAATCTGGGATTTTGCATAAAAAGTTCCATACACACATTTTGGGTACTGGTATGCAACTTTGGTAAATGAGGCCTCGGGTTTTTAATTTACAGTAAAAACAAACAAAAAAAATCTGCTGATGGCATAAGACAGGGCTGGAGTGGAATTAAATTTCGGCTCTGAACTTTGAGGTTCCCTACAACCCCACGATGAATTTTGCTATGTGGTTTGGTCCCCCACAATAACTTTTGCCAGCCCGGCCATCAGTTTGAAGTGAAGTCCCATTTAAAAATCTTTAGTTAATACCCTCACTATACCTAGAATAAGTAAGTCTGGAAAATGGTTGGATGGACGGATTTTGTATGGATACGGCTCTTAAATATTCTTACTTTTTGTTTGTCTGCATAAATGGTATATCCTGTTACATGCACATTGTTAGAAGTCCCAGCTGCATCAGCCAAGACTGGCAGCCATTTAACGAGAGCAATGCCTGGGGATGGACCGATCTCCAACTGCACATCGCATGGGGGATTGGGAGGCCCTGCGTTTGGGACAGGAAAAGTATCACTGAGTGCTCATTTAAACATCCTGCTATGAACTCAAATAACAGAAGCCAGATACAAGTACAGGTTTCTGAATCAACAAAGCCACTTAAAAGAACTGTCTGCAGCATTCCTTACCTGCGGTTAGTGTGGTGAAGGTGGTGTTAGCACTCCTGTGTTCTCTCTGATGTGGAGGTAGCTCGCAATGGGTTTGGGGTGAGTGACACTCCACTTTCACAGTGTAGCTCTGGTTTGGTCGGAGGTTGACGAGGCAGACTGAATAGGTTCCCGCCTTGGCCAGATGCCAATAAGCTCCATTCAAATATACCACATGCACATAATTGCTGTTGCTTGGTAACCACATGAGGTTGGCCGAGGTAGAGGTGATGTTGTCCACCTTTAGCTGGGTGGGGGCCATACACACATCCCGCCCCACTAGGAAGGTACAGCGCAACTGGTCTGAGGTGCCCTTCTCTGTCACACTTTGCACAGAGATGCGATAAGTCTTCAGCTGGACATCAAGGCGCTCTAGCACAGCCTTTGTCTGTGAACCAAAGGGCACATTCAGTCGTAGTTCTTTGTCCACATAGATATTGTAGCTTAATATGTCTCCCCAACCAGCAGGCACCAAGGGTGGATCCCAGCTAATGATGATGCTTTTGGTAAGCTGCTTGATGACAGTTAGCCTCCTGGGATAAGGCACTGCGTCAGCACTAGCTTCTACTATGTCATTTTCAAAGGCCACATCAAGAATATCTGCACTTGGGACAGACATGTTAGTCTTCACAGGACAGTCCATTTTTAAGCACCAGGGATCCTGGGAGTAGTTACTGAATAAGGGGCTGACTGCTGGAGGATGCATACTGGACATTTTTGGTTGAACAACTGATCCCACAAATGTGGATGGGACCAGTCCTCTATGGGCATCTGCTAGTTCACCTGCAAAACAAGAGATGCTAAGGCATCAGTATCTTGATGGCCAAACTAAATTGTGATCAGTATTACAGAATTATGAAGGCACCTTTATAAAAGCCATCATTATCCTTACCTACATGTGCTCCAGCAGTCAATGGGAGCTCCAAATCTGGGTTGTCGTTGGTAGCATTATATGGATTATAACTGCAGAAAACCAAAGTCTAAATAAATTATATTCTTTAAAGGTGTATGTTGGAAAGAGCAACATACAGAGGTTGGCTTACTTGCCTGTATCTGCTAATGAAGACCTGAGGTGGGCCTCTCCTCTCGGCATCTGGGAGCAGAAGAACATGGGTATTTGGCTCCTCCAGATGCTGGACAGAATGTGCCTAGAGAATCAAGAGCAAGTCATTATTTTAATGAAAGCTCATTGAATCTGTAGCTCAATGCCCTAGATCTGAATTGCACTTGGGGTCCAAGGAGAGCACTCACCTGTCAGAAACTTACTGCATCCTGTAACAAGGATGCATTGATTGAAAATCATTAAAATTGTAATTGCTTATATTGAATGATTCATTACAACAGGGGTAGCCAATCTTATCCACAAAGGGCCGGTGTATATGCAGGTTTTTGGGATAACCTTTAGGTCAGTTGTTCAAACCCAGGTGTGAGGACTCTTCAGCCAATCAGTCCTCCAATTAGTGACCTAACTAGGGAGTTGCAGTGAAAACCTGCATATACACCGGCCCTTTGCGGATAAGATTGACTACCCCTGCATTACAAGATTAAAGAACTCAGGGGAAACATATCTTGTTTGGCTGAATTTGGATGAAGGCTGAGGGTCTGCCAAAAAGGTGGTACCTAGGTTCTGGGTAGTTTGGTTAAAATAACCAAATCATCATTACAGAAAATTCAATCTATATACTATGGTCACACTATGGTCAAAGCTCCTTAAGCTTCTTAAGAGAACCAAAAAGAAACCACCAATAACTGTACAAAGTTACTCCACTCTAATGCTCCTCTTACACAGTTGAGTTTACTTAGCCTCTTCCAGACTTGCATGTACTGCCACCCTGAGCTTTCTTATGCATTACTTTACCCTCCTAGCTCTTTGAGTAATTTCCAATTGACTATTATGTGTAAATGGAGCAGGAAAATGTCCAGAGAATTCACCGCAAGCGAGTGGGCGTGTTTATGATGTTTCTATCATGCGACTGGCACAAAAACTGGAAGAATACAAAAACCTTTTTCTGCTTGCCTGTATGTTGTGTTCCATTCTTTCACTGATTTTGTTGATACGTTCAAATACATGTAAAATGTAAAATTGATATCAACACAAAAACAATCATCACTGCAGATGAGCTTTGTCTGCCGTCATCGATGTGCTGTAAACAAAACACTGTGATTTCTGCAGCATACTTTTGGGTCATGTTCTGCCTCCTGCATGCTCGACTCAAGCATCAGCCCTTGTCTAAACCAACCAAAATATTTGTAGTAGATATGACATCTAAAGGGCTAGTCAGGAAAATGTCCGGGCAATGTCCGGAGTTCATGTGTAAAAATGGCTTATAACTATAAAAAGTAATTTAATGGGGCAGTGTCTCCCTTTTAAACCTCTGTTATTAATATCATTTGTACCTAACTACATATTCATATGCAACTATAGATAGATATGCTTTGGAGAATTCATAGGCATATGTACTCATACTCACACCCTGAAGTGGGAAGGCCTTTCGTGAGCTGGGATGAAGAGTCACAGGTTTAGGTGCAAAGCTGTAGGGCTCTGGCTCCGGAGTTAATTCACTGCCAGTAGTAGGTAGCTCATGATGATGAATTCTTGGTGTCTGCTCCATCTTCCCAAACCCCGTTCCAAGAGTGCTGGACACCAAGCTAGCAGCAGCCTCCACATCTGAAGAAGGAGAACGCAACATTTCTTACAGGGTGGTGAGGATTTTTTTGGAATGTAATTCAGACTGAACTATACCATTTGACAAGTGGTGTTTTGTTCTAAGAAGGAAACAACTATGCAAATTACCTAGAAAATTCTAATAGCTATAACTGGAAATCAGTGCTTTTCTTTGACCTTGAAATACACAACATTCTAAATTAAAGTAGAATACATGTAACAAATATTACGAACTGACAAAAATACATGTTTACAACCAGCGCAAGGTCCATGACTAACCTTTCATGTTTGTCAGCTGGTACAGATCCCGGTCAGATTCTGCTGAGCCGCTGTGAGGGCTATAGGTTTCGGCCTGCAGACGGAACCTTTCCAGCTCGTGGGATAGAAGGCTAAACTGTTTGCTCTGTTTTCGACATTTTTCCTCCAGCTCCTGAACTTTAGCCTAAGATGAAAGGAACAGTTGGCAAACAACTAAACTTAAAACATCTATCCATCCATTAGAGTTGAGTGATATGGTAAAATATTTTTTTTTCATATCAGTCGATACTGATAATTAACACAATATAATTCTAATTTAAGTCATTTTTTTCTTCACTTCAAGGTCCTATTTTTGCTTATAATTCCCTTAGAATTGTTTTTTAACATATTTGATTTTAATTTTAATACATACATCATATCAAAATTATGAAGAAAAGGACAGCTCAACAGCCACAACATCTTAAAAAGAGAGATATTGCGGATAAATAAGATAAAAAGACATTGGTGGTATGGTGGTACTTTTTGTAGTTTGATATCTGATACACAACAGATTGGTGCTGTGTTTTGTAAACCGGACAAATCACGTCCCGTATTGGTTAAAAACAGGACAAAGCATTTTATTTCTCATTAAGGGATGAGTGATAACATTAACAGCAATATCAAGCCTGTTCCCTGGAAAGAGCAATGAATGTTCTGAATCTGGTTCAAGGCAATTCTAAGGATATTTAAGCAAAAATTGAGCACTGAAATAAAGAATTAATGACTTAAATTCCATTGAAATACATCAATGTTAACTGATATAAAAAATTGAAATATTTGTCATATCACCTAGCCTTAAGGCTGATTTAAACTTCTGCGTAGAATCTAAACCATTGGTATGGCGCAGGTACAGCGTAGCCACATACCCTACACCATATACTGTATGTCGTGGCGATACAGTCCACACACAAATATAAATGCTCACAATGGCATAGGCCACTTGCATAGACCACAGCATAAGCTCTGCATAGGCTTGACACAGTGTATACATCAGCCTTTAGGTCACAGAGTAACATCTCTGCACTCCAGCTTTGGGGAGAAACACCAAAAGATACGAAATACCTCTGGATATTAGGCATGATACCATCAGCTGGACAACTGTTTGCATTACATGAACTTCAGCACTGCTGATCAGAAGGTTAATTTTGGGTTAATGGCAGTTGATATACATTTATGCCTTCCATAATACGTGAATAAATTCATAAAAAGGAATTCTGGCACTCAAACCTTGAGAAAAATATTCAGGGAGCGTGAAGTGCATCCATATGCCCTCAACAGACAGTGTTATGGATGAATGGATGGATGGATGGTAAGTGAGCTAGTCAACTAGCTCATCATGGCAAATCAGCATGGCCGTCTTGCTTGTTCATTTATACATCCAGATCACATGGACTATTTGCTTTGTTAATATTCATCTTTGAAACAGAATAAAGCCAACATGAATGTGCCATCAAAATTTCACCTGCATTCATTACATGTCAGCTTACTATAGTCGTGGCCAAAAGTTTTGAGAACAACACAAATATTAATTTTCACAAAGTTTGCTGCCTGAGTTTTTATGATGGCAATTTGCATATACTCCAGAATGTTATGAAGAGTCATCAGATGAATTGCAATTAATTGCAAAGTCCCTCTTTGTCATGAAAATGAACTTAATCCCCAAAAAAACCCATTTCCTCTGCATTTCAGCCCTGCAACAAAAGGACCTGCTGACATCATTTCAGTGATTCTCTCGTTAACACAAGTGATAGTGTTGATGAGGACAAGGCTGGAGATCACTCTGTCATGCTGATTGAGTTAGAATAGCGGACTGGATGCTTTAAAAGGAGGTTGGTGCTTGAAATAATTGTTCTTCCTCTGTTAAACATGGTTACATGCAAGGAAACACTTGCAGTCATCATTGCTTTGCACAAAAAGGGCTTCACAGGCAAGGATACTGCTGCTTGTAAGACTGCACGTAAATCAACCATTTATTGGATCATCAAGAACTTCAAGGAGAGATGTTCAATTGTTGTGAAGAAGGCTTCCCAGCGCCCAATAAAGTCAAGCAAGCACCAGGACCATCTTCTAAAGTTGATTCAGCTGCAGGATCGGGGCACCACCAGTGCAGAGCTTGCTCAGGA
>JAODKC010000039.1:16642906-16664067 GCA_026777985.1 Mormyrops attenuatus | reverse complement strand
GAGCTTGCTCAGGAATGGCAGCAGGCAGGTGTGAGTGCATCTGCATGCACAGTGAGGCAAAGACTTTTGGAGGATGGACTGGTGTCAAGAAGGGCAGCAAAGAAGCCACATATCTCCAAGAATAACATCAGGAACAGACTGATATTCTGCAAAAGGTACAGGGATTGGACTGCTGAGGACTGGGGTATAGTCATTTTCTCTGATGAATCCCCTTTCTGATTGTTTGGGGCATCCGGAAAAAATATTATCCAGAGAATAAAAGGCGAACACTACCATCAGTCCTGTGTCATGCCAACACTAAAGCATCCTGAGACCATTCATGTGTGGGGTTGCTTCTCAGCCAAGGGAGTGGGCTCACTCATAGTTTTGCCTAAGAACACAGCCATGAATAAAGAATGATACCAAGAGAGCAACTTCTCCCAACCATCCAAGAACAGTTTGGTGACGAACAATGCCTTTTCCAGCATGATAGGGCAGCGTACCATAAGGCAAAAGTGATAACTAAGTGGCTCGGGGAACAAAGCATCAACATTTTGGGTCCATGGCCAGGAAACTCCCCAGAACTTAATCCCACTGAGAACTTGTGGTCAATCCTCAAAAGGCGAGTGGAGAAACAAAAAGTACAAATTCTGACAAACTCCAAGCATTGATTATGCCAGAATGGGCTGCTATCAGTCAAGATTTGGCTCAGAAGTTGATTGACAGCATGTCAGGGCGAATTGCAGAAGTCTTGAAAAAGAAAGGCCAACACTGTAAATATTGACTCTTTGCATAAAGTTAACATAACTGTCAATAAAGACCTTTGAAATGCTTGTAATTAAACTTCAGTAAACTATAGGAACATATGACAAAACATCAACAAACACTGAAGCAGCAAACTTTGTGAACTTTGTGTTTTGGGTTGTCCATTTTTTTTGGTGATTTACTTAGTAAAACAACAGGTAATGTTGAAACTGAAAAGCAGGACCTGCAGAGCCATAAGGAAGACAATTTATAACTTTATTTTTGTAAAATAGGGAGGCGTAATTATACGCTCTCTTTTACTTTCAATGAATACATCTGCATAGCAATTAAATCATCATGCACGTTCTTGTGTGTGACAATGTGCTATGACTGTACACTGCTCTGTTCTGCACTGGGGTGTAGGCCACCAAAATGTTATAAAAAGCCTTTCAAAAGAGTTCAGATTCATCTTACACCATCTTTCCATTTCCTTTAGCATGTCGCCTTAACGAAATTAATGAAATTAACCAGGGAAACAATATTGCTGAAACGACAAAATGTCAAGTACTACAAATAACCTGCTGTAGGTATCGATGTGGACAAATTTGTTGGTACCTTTCCACACAAAAAAAACACAATTATCTCTGAAATAACTTGAAAATGTCAAAAGTTTAATTGCATCCCTTATTGTTATTTAACACAAATCAGACTTTGTTTTTGATTATTGATTCAGTTGAATATTTTATATAATTAAACATGAAAATGACAAAAAAGATGGTACCTATAATTTAATATTTTGTGGCACCACCTTTTGCAGCAATCTATGCCAACAAGCGATCTCTGTACTTCACAATGAGACTTATGCATTTGCCTACAGGTACTCTGGACCACCCTTCCTGAGCAATGTTTTTTTCTCAGCCATTCTTGAGTGATTTTAGCTGTATGTTTTGGGTCATTATCCTGTTGGAGGACCCATGACCTGCAACTGAGGCTGAGCTTTCTGACACTGGACAGTACGTTTCGCTCCAGGATGCTTTGGTTGTCTTGAGACTTCATTGTGCCCTATACAGATTCAAGGTCCCTCCTGCCAGATGCAGCAAAGCAGCCACAAAACAAAGCCGAGCCCCCTCCATGTTTCACAGTAGGTATTGTTTTCTTTTCTTTTAAAACGTCTGTTCCTTCTGTAAGCATACAGCTGATGTGACTGGCCAACAAGCTCCAGTTTTGTCTTATCAGTCCAAAGGACATTCTTCCAGAAACTTTGAGGCTTGTCAGCTTGCATTTTGGCAAATTCCACTCTGGCTTTTTTATGTCTTTCTGTCAGTAGTGTAGCCCCCCTGGGTCTTCTTCCATGAAGCCTATTAGCGTTCAAAATGCAATGGATGGTGCAATCAGAAAGTAACGTACTTTGATCTTAGAGCTCAGCTTCAATGGTTTTGGATGGTTTCCTTGGCTCTTTTTCTACCATCCACACTATCCTTCTGATCAACCTGGGGTTGCTCCTCTTGCATCCATGTCCTGGGAGGTTGGCTACAGTCCCATGATCCCTATACTTTTTAATAATATTGGCAACTGTGGTCACAGGAACATGCATGGAGATGGTCCTATAGCCTTTACTTTGTTAACCTAAAATGGTTAACTATAATCTTTCTGAGCTCCTCAGACAGCTCTCTCCTTTGCTTTCTCTGGTCCAAGTTCACACAATGATACCAAACATCACAGGAGCATGTTCTTCCCCTTGAAACAGGTTAAATGGCTGATGAAAAGCTTGAAGGCACCTGTAATACTAATTAAGGTTAAACACTTTAGACATTAGACAATTCCTTTTAATTGAATCACTTTTCAGGAGAAATGAAGCATTGTTTCAATGAGCTGTAAGGGTACCAACAAATTTGTCCACGTCTGTCCGCATATGTGGGAAGAAATGAGAATGTTATCTGCCATTACCTGCATGCTGTCCAGTGTGGTCTGAATCGAAATAAAAACAAAACATACAACGTTAAGAAATTTATAGGAAGTATTTTTTAAAAAAAAACTATATGTACGAAGCGTTTGTAAAGGCAAGGAAACATTTGTGCCATAACAAAAACCACACGCAAAAAAATTCATGTAAAAAATGTGCAAAGCTGAAGTATCGTTACTAATAAAGTTCATACGGTACAATACTGTGTAACACTTGAGGGGGCACAAATAATGTAGTAGTACACTCTTATGTAATGGATTAATTAACTAGAAACGAAGTGTTACTTATGTACTGATTCTGTGTTCATTCATCGATAATCGTAACATTTGTTTTATACATTTGTTCATGGTTTGTACTTGAGTAGTAACTGAGGTACTAAGTTATTCAAGCCTCCTCAAGTAAAGTATTAGGTATAAGTGTATAAGTATAAAGTATAATTCATAATTATAGTAATGATTATGCTGATTTTGCTGTGGAATGCTGTGTGGAAAAACTCACTTCCAACATCTGCACAACTCCCTCCTGCTCCTTCTTAGCAGCAAACTGGGCCTGAAAGGTAAAAAAACAACATGTTTAATTAGAAAGGGGAGCTGTCGAAATGACTGAACTGTATTTTCAGGACAGACCCATCACCTGCCCCCCCCCATCCAATCTGAACTCAAATGTCATTTATACTATTCATATTTTTTACATGTCTAAATATTTGTATTCTGTTTATTTCTCATTTGGACTGTGACCGATATGGAACTGTAACAGATACCCTAATGGTACAGAGGCTTGAATTTGTTTTTTTGGTTGGTGAAGTTTTTCTTGGCTGAAATACTGCAGTCTGAGGAAAATATTATTACAAGCCTACCTTACACTCTCTTCCCACCTTTACACAAAAAAGTGACAGAATTAAATTCACCCACAATAAATTTTGCCAAGTTCCCCAGCATACATTTAGCTTACTGGCTGCTGGACTGCTGGCTGCTGGACTGTTATCACTAAAATTTGCAGATCGGGAAGGCTAACGAAAAAAAAACTGCATGAACTTTATTACAGCATATTTAGAAAATCATGTTAGCCTCACGGTTTTAGAATCACCAGGCCTGTACAATGTTTCTGGGAAGTTTGCAAAAAGATCCATGGAATACATTTAGATATAGTGGTGTTCAAAAGGTCTTCAATTTCACTCTCTGTTTGCAGTTCCAGTTCTGGATTTGATTAAGTGTACATTTTTAGGTATAGGTTCTCATCCATATAATGTTTTTGTGAAGTGGTAATAAGATCCATCAACAGTCAAATAGGGTAGTGTCTGAAATGATTCTTTGCTATCAATATGGGGCATTGCTTTTTAGTTTTGGGGATCTTTCTCAAAATTTGACCACTTCCAGATTGTCCGCCATGGAATGTGTCTTCAGAGCTTGAAAAAGACCCAAAAAATACTTTTAGAGTTACTGTGTTCACAAAATCAATTTCCTTCCTTTGCTGCCACACAGTGCTGCTACTTATTTTTTTAACTGGTATAACTTGGATATTCACAGTTATTAAGGTGCTCATTTCTAGATAAAGCTTATTGGACTTCAGGGACACTCACTCTCTGCAGTCGTTTGACCTCATCCTGTTTGAATGTGAGGACTGCAAGGGCCTGATCATGTTCAAATTCCAACTGTTGCCTACGCTCAGCAACCTCTCGCATATGCTGCCAAATGAGAGGAAAAAGTATTAAGTATATATGCATCCACCTGTACTCCAACTCTCCAAATGTCAGAGAAAGGCCTACCTTTAGAACCTGTTCTAGGTTCTCCAGTTTGCCGTGGAGTCTCTGTTCCTCTGCAAAAGTGGAAACGTGCTGAGAAGTCAATGCAAACAGACCTCACCTCTTCATTGTCAGCTGGGGCCTATGGTAAGAAAAACAATATAGTTAAAATCAAAGATCAAAGCCAAGATACAGAGACACGGGGTCTCTTTGTCCTATATTTAGAAAATGCCATTGAACAAATAAAGCATTAAAGATTCCATAAACCTCATACATTACCCAGGATTGAATAATAATATGAGGTGAATTTGACTCTAAAAATACTTACCATTACTTGAAAAGTAATAGTAAATAAACATTTATGAATGGTCATTAAAATATTCTGCCAGCGCAGTGAGCAGCAGTGGAAGTTCACGTTTTCATGGTTAAGAGACTGAATCTTATCTTCACTGTGTGTGAGCATGTTCTCCACAAATGTGGCGGGTCTCCCACCGCAGTCTGAAGATGTGCAGCTAGGCTTTTTGGAGTCTCTAAATATCAATTTTTTCATGTGCATGTGCCCGGTGTTTGACTGGAATCCCATCCAGGATGTATCCTTCCCCTGTGCTCAGGATGGATCGACAGAAATGCTCAGCTAAAAAGAAAATGTCTTGTTGTTCTTAGTGTAGGGCATAATTTTATTCTCTGGTCAGGGAATATGTATGATTTTTTTTCCTCCACAACTGAACATAATAACTCAATAACGCTTTTATGCACCTTTTTCAAACTTTGCGCGCATATTGTCTGGGTGATGAACTGGAATCTGAGAGCAGATTTACACATGGCTCTTTTTTTCCTCTTCTGATACTACAGGGGCTCTATAGAAAATGATCTGTCTCAAAATTTAATCACTTCCAGTTCAGCAGCCATACAATGCCTCTGCAAAGTTTGAAACAGATTGGCCAAACAGTTTATGAGTTATAGTCTTGACAAAAGGGGTGGGTTGGTGGTGCTGTTGCCTTACACCTCTGGGACCAGAATTTAAGTCTCCACCACGACTGCATGTGTGTGGAGTTTGTGTGTTCCCCCTGTGTCATCATGGGGTTTCCTCTGGGTACTCCAGTTTCCCCCCACAGTCCAAAAACACACTGAGGTTAATTGGAGTTAATTAATTGCATGCATGAGTGAATGTGGTGTGAGTGTGCCCCACAGTGGGTTGCTGCTCCGTCCTGGGAACAACAGGATTGTATTCCATGGATGGCTTCATCACTCACTCCACCTATGTAATCTGTACTCCTTGTATACTCACCAACCTCTGCAATTTCTAGAAGTACTGGATGGAGTAACTGGAAATGTGAAAGCCAACAAACATGTTTTGACTTGAATGTCGAGTTGCATAATGACCAACATTTTCCGTGGCATAACAATAAGAACTACAGCAGGGACATAGCTCGTTGGTCTAGGGGTATGATTCTTGCTTTGAGTCCAAGAGGTCCCAGGTTCAAATCGTGGATGAGCCTGTTGCTTTTGACAGATACTTTGGGGCAGTGGTGGCTTAATGGTTAGGGAAGTGCACTTGTAATTGAAAGATTACAGGTTAGAATCCCTGATCAGCAAGGCACCACTGACGTACCGTGAGCAAGGTACCGCCCCCAAGCACTGCTCCCCGGGCGCTGAATTAGCTGCCCCCTGCTATGTCACGACATCACATATGGGCTAAATGCAGAGGACACATTTCGTTGTTCACCACTGTACTGTATGCTGTGGTGTGTCAACAATGACCACCGATCACGAAATTCAAAAAAATTCTAAAATTCTATTGGTAAAGACAGGAGGGGCCACAGCCAAATAATTTTTCCTTTCAAATTTATTCTTTTGTCCTTTGATCTGATATACAAATACTACACGTTGTGGTCATTCCACAGACTTTATGGTAACAATGACCAAGAAGCATAGTTTTTGATCATTGTGGGGACCTGTGCCAAGCTTCGGAGAGCCGGTGGGCAGAGTGGCTTCTCACTCAATTAGCTGCTACATCTCCTACAAACAGTGCCAGACCTTCTCTGCCTCCTGGGGATCCACGTCTGGGGTGAGCCCCCCTAGTATCTCCTCTGCCTATATGAAGGATTCTCTAGCCTCAGGCACATTGGCGAGATTGGCCTCTGCTCCAGGTGGCGTCCTGGAGGGAGAAGAAGTTCTTGGTTCACAGGAGAGGTGGCTTTGGAGGGATCAGTGTGGGAACCAGGAGTTCTAAGCGGAATCAGCTTGGAATGGCCTTCCTCTGCTCTCCTTTCCCAGCTCCATAACCTATACGAGGTTGGCACTGGCAGGGCAATCTACACGGCACTGAACTCATTTTGTTTGTCTGGTCTCATCGAGTCTATCAGTGGATTGTCCACGAACCACTGAGGTGAGCAGACAAGAGGCTCAAGCTGAGAAAGGAGGCTGGATGTAGGGGAAATTGTGCAGGCAGAGATCCAGAACTTAAGGGTCCAGTCATTGTTTCGTGTGAGGTTATTTAATATTTCATGGGGACGTTAAACTAAATTTGTGTGCACAATTTAATACATTGTGGCCATGAAAAAAAATATCGGTGGATCATCCAGGGCTCCATATATACCATGTATCTGTTCCAGTTTTGTTGCAGAAAGTGTTGGTCGAAGTGTAAATGAGAAACAAATAAAAATATTTAGACATATATGAATATAAATATTACAAATTATATTTTTGACATAAAAATCAAAACATATAGATATCAAAAATCAAGACATAAGAAATACAGATAACCACCTAATTACTGAGCACATTTTCGTATATATGTGGAATGTACATTAAATGAATGGGTGTAGTTTTAGATGTACGTGTCATAAATAGGACTCAGACCATTTGGTCTGAGTCCAAACAATAGCAACTTGTTTTAATTATGAACAATAGCAACTTATGAAAAACACATTTACTGGTTTTTACATTTCCAGTAGATCCATCCAGTACTTTCAGAAATTGTACAGGTTAGGGGGTGTGGGAGGAATAAGGATTAGATGGATTAGAGGGGGTGACAGAGCTGTCCTGGGAATATCTTGCTGTCATTAGGACAGCATCCTTTGTAGGTGCAATTAAATTCCGTATTATATCTTTAAGCCACAGTCCATATATGGACGTACCAAATACTGACATCTGCCTGTCATTTCCTTTCTTCATGCTTGAAATTTCTGCATTCTTTTCTCTTCTTCTTCTGCTTGGTGACTGAGAAAAAAAACCATTGTCATCATTTCCAATTTTCAAAGAGAGCAGAGATCCAGAGACCCCCCAAATGAACACCACCATGAGCTAGTGACCTCCAAGGCTACTGTTAATAAGCCCTGCAATTAGAAGTATTTAAACTTTGTGGTGTTGGTGCACGTTTTGGTACATCTTTGCTTTACGTCCTAGGGAGGATCATGAGTTGACTAATTTATGTGAAATTGGTAAAAAAATAAAATAAAATTAAAATTGGTAAAAAAAACCGACAGATGCTCTATTTAACTGTCATGTTATCTGTGAGGCATGAGGGCTATTTATAGGTGTTTGTTAGGGTGGAGTTTATAAAAGTTTCCTCTTGAATGTCTGTTCAGAATGTCATTAGGAACATGAGCTATATTACAAATGAGAGCAGAAGGTCTGTTCCACTGAAAAACTAGAAAGGGGGGCTGCCAGAACAACAGCACTGTGTTCCCCAGTCACTTGCTCTGCAAACTGGAGTGAAGTGTGTGAATACTATTAGTTTCAAGCCGTGCAATCAACCTCCGGCCCAACCTTTATAAAAATGCATGACATGTCTCCCATTCCCAATTTATGTTCCTGTTCCTTTTTTAATGGTCAAAAACTATACTTTGTGGTTATTTGGTTACCTTTTTCATATTTACATACAGTATCAGGTCGTTTATTTTTTTTATGAATTTCCCTTTTATTTGAATGAGTAGGGGAGATGTGGATTCAAGTTTGCGACTCGGACTCGAGTCACATTCTAGTCGCTCTTAAATTGACTTTAAACTTGACTTGCAGCTTGTTACTTTCTAACTTGGACTTGACTCTAACCTGTTGATAGCAACTTATGAACAATAAGAGTCTTTAAAGCTCTGTTGAAACTTCTACACATGCAAAGCATTGAGTGCCAATGTATCCATTAATTGGAGTTTTTACTTTAGAACAATATGTACAACTGAAAATCATGATTTACTGTTTAGAAAAGTATTTATTTCTTACAAAAATTTAATTGCTTCAAAGGCATTTGAAAAAGTGATTATAAAATGTATATAAGCCTAAGGAACTATGAGATAAACAGTTTTTGAACTGTTCACGTGGTGATTCCCATTTAGTCAAATCAGTTACTAATAGAAAAAACAAATAGGCAGTTAAATTTTTGATGAATAGAAATGCTATATTGGAACCATGAGGGACTTCAGACTTGACTCGGACTCTAAGTGGAAATTTGTCACTCTAAATGTTTGGGACTCGAGTTGCACTCAAGTCTCTCTTAAATTGACTTCCAATGTGTGTGTATACAGTACAGCTTCACCGTTTTGCTGTACATTACATTGCAACACAAGCAGCTACTTACATGTAAATTCTCCTCTGCTTTATTTTTGTAGGAACTGGTCTATTATCCTGTTATACCCGCATGGCTTTTTCTCAGGTGATTTGACCATTTTGAACACACCCAGATTTTGAAACAACCAAACTAGTCCACTAAAAATCATTGACCTTTAACTGACAATTTAACAAATGATCAAACTCAAAACTCAATGATAACAACTTCATTTGTAATATTTACAAATACCACTGGTAAAAGATGATACGAAACGATTGACTGTCATCCTGGTTTGCAACGAAATGCTTCTGTGCCCCTACGTGCAACAGAATGAATGAATACTGCATGCCAACACTGCCAACAACGTGTCACTTATTAGTGGTGAGCATTAATGTTATTGGTAGTTGATACTGTCTTGTTGAGACATCTCCCAATCACCATGCAGAGTAGCCTGGCTTCCAGGCAGGTCTACAGAATGCAGCCCTTGATTTGGGACACAGCTAATATCTGACTGCAAGTCTATCTGTCCAATCAAAATTACTTAAAGAAAAAAAATATATGAAGCTCTCATTGACTGTGTTCCATTTCAGGGGTTGCATTTTTCGAAGGCTGCATTCAGAGACTGAATTTTAAAGGCTCCCTAAAATGCCGCCTAGAAGCGTGTCCTTCTTTTCATCCACAAAAGATCCACACGATGGATCCTTTAAGCACCAATCTATTCCAAGATTCATTGCGCATAACTTTAAAAACACAGCCTACAGAAGCTACATACAGTGTGTAAATCGATGAATGCAGCTCCTGAATTGGGACACAGTTGTACGCTTCCAGAGAAGCATGGCATCAATGGATGCCGATGAGCTGTATGGATCTCTGTTTCAAAGGGAAAATTAACATGTATGTTGTCAAAAGCAACTCCTGTGAAATGATCAGCGCTGTCGTTCGATTGCATGATACAATACACTTGATACAGAATGAATTTGCATTGATAGCCGTGTTTCCTGTTTAATTTAAGAGAACTTGATTGCAGAAACCAGGTACTGTTTACTTTTTTGAATGCTTTTTAAAAACTTGGCAGCCTCTCAAAAAACAAGTGACCATCCACAAAGACCATAAAGACAAGGGGGTCACAAGTCTATACCACTACTATTTTGGTTGTTCATCTGAGGTTGCATGTACCTAATTTTAAGACCTGCAAAGGATCAGATGACTTTTGATTATGTCCAATAACTCTAAAATTAAATAGTAAAGACATTCACGACGGAGTCTTCATTCATATTTTTGAACAGATTTTTTTTAAGACTTAAAAGAATAAGTTCAAATTAATCTGAGTACTTGTATAATAAATAATGGATGAGATGCATCGTGATGCAGCAAGCATCACTTTAGAATCGAATCATTACCCTGTGAATCATAATCAAACCGATTTGCGAGGCTTGTGAAGATTCACAGGTTTAATGGAACCACATTATCTAGAAATCCATTGTGGATTGGCCCACAGTGCGCCGCTTAAATCATACTTCACTCAATGAGTTTGTTGTATTTAATTTAAGTGTACTTAGTCCATAGTATTGCTTCATTTGTGCTATGTATAAACATAGATAACTGAAACACCCAAGGGGTGTGCATTGTCCTCTGTTCAGTAATCCCCTGTTCAAAGCACACTTCAATAGATGTCTCTCTCACATGTTGTTTTAGAGACATTATACAATTTATGTATTCCCCCACTGCACATTATATTGATTCAGCATAATAGTTAATAAATATGTATAGACATAGACAACCCAAAAATCCATGGGATGTGCATTGTTCCCCATAGTCCACTGTTCAAAACATGTTTCATAGGACATGTCTGTCTCATTATTATTTTAGACCTAATGGACAGACCCTCTTCTCCAGTACTCTGACATAGACCTTCCTAGGGAGGCTAAGGAGTGTGATCCCCCAGGAGGTGGAGTGCATCCTCTGGTCCCCTTTCTTAAAGATTGGGACCACCACCCCAGTCTGCCCATCCAAAGTACTGTCCCCAATCTCCATGCAATGTTGAAGAGCCATGTCAGTCAAGACAGTCCATCAGAATTTAGAGTTTCATAAACACATCCACTCCTGGAGCCTTACTACAGAACAGTTTTTGACTACTTCAGTGACCTAAGCTGTAGTGATGGATGAATCCTCCCCTGAGTGTCCTCCAAGAAAGACACTGGGGAGGTCCTTGAAATATTCCCTGCCTGATTATATCCTCATTTGAGGTCAGCCGCACTCCCAACTGAGTCAACTGGTCAACTGAAAGTCATTTTCCATAGCCTCACCAAACTACTCCCACACCTGAGTTTTTGCTTCACCAAGTGCCAAAGCCAATTCTGCTTAGCCTGCCAGTACCCATCAGCTGTTTTAGGAATCTGAAAAAGAACTATGGTGCTGCTATAATATTGGTGCTTTTAAGCTCAAAATTTCATCACTTCTGGATCTTTACCCTTACCCTTAGTGTGTTGGCAAAACACAAAAATCCGCAGTACCCCAAACCACCGGAAAAAAGAAGAAGCGCAAAAGCCGGAGACGTACGGAGACACCAACGATCTTTCTGGGAGCTGTCTCCATCGCCGTCGCTTACTTCCCCCCCAGGAATCGGGAGGGGTCCCTCCCGATTTCAAACCCCGCAGTATTCGCGCAGGAGACCACCTCCACTGCCCTGGATTGCTTTCCTGCAGCTTCCCCGCCGGGATCAGCAGCACACCCCTTGGTTGAGATGCACCTGGCTCTTAAAGGGGCCAGGGCAGTAAGGAATGCCTTTCCCTGGATCCCCAAGGTCCTAAAAGGGGCAACGCCGGCACCTGATGTTCCTGACCTGCCAGCACCTGATGTTTCTGACCCGCCTGTTCTGCCCGTCGTTCCTGACCTGCTTGTGCGTGATGTTCCCGACAGTCTGTGCTGGATGGGCCTGACCTGCTAGCCTCCGCCGCTGCGTCACCACCCTGCTGGGCCCCAGTCCCAGCTGCTGCATCGCCGCCCTGCTGGGCTCCAGTCCTGGCCGCTGGCGCATAACGCCCAGAGTCTCTCCAATCTTGGCAGCTGTCCCGCCGCCCGAGGCCCCGGCTCCGCCCGTGCCTGAGGTCCTGGCGCCTCCACCTCTGGCTCCATCTGAGGTCCCGGTGCCTCCACCTCCGGCTCCACCCAAGGGCCCGGAGCCTCTGGCTCCACCCAAGGTCCCGGCACCTCCGCCTCTGGTCCCAGCAGCTGCTGCGCCGCCGTTCAAAGACATTGCTGCAACACCACCCTCCAAAGGGCCCGCGCCGCCCGTCATTGCCTCGCCGGTCCCAAAGGTTCCTGTCCCCAAGGAACCTGTACAAGAGGTCCAGGCTCCACCTGTCCCTGCTCCATCCGTCCCTGCTCCGCCCTTAGAGACTCCACCCATCCCTGCTTTATCCTTAGATGCTGCCTTATGCCGGTAGAGTCCGACCGGGTCCCCACCTGTCGGTGTCCTGAAAAGGGAGGGGACACCTACGTAGCAGTCGGGTCCCGCCCGGCCTACCCTCTGGCTCGCCCTCGCTCGCCTTGGCTGGGGCTCAGTGGTCACCTGCGGGTCCCCCTCTGAGGACTCATTGGCCGCCTTTGGTCCTGCCTCCGGCGCCTTGTCGGTTGCCTGCGGGTTCCCCTGCTTCACCTTGGCGGTCGCCTGCGGATCCCACCACTCTGGCTCGTTCGTGGACGGCACGTTCGCCTGCTATGGCTGCGCTGTTGCCTACTGTGGCTTCCTCTCCCTCCTTACCTATGCCGTGGTCCCCTCCAGCTCCCTTCTCGCCTCCGCTGATGCCCCCTCCAACTTCCTCCTCATCTTCCCCACCTGTCCCTCCACCTACCTCCTCGCCCCCTCCGAGGTCCACTCTACCTCATGGTCGCATTCAGCCCCTCCGGCTGCCGCCCCTTGCCTGCTGTGGCTCCCTCGGGCTCACTCTTGTTCCCCTTCCTTTCCCTTCTGGCCTCCTGTATCTGCTCCTCTTCCCTCGGTGTCGCCTATGTTCACTCATGGTCCTTTTGTCCCTCCTGTTGGTGTTTCCCCGGTGTCTCCATTCTTGGTGTGCCTGTCTGCGTTTCCCGTTCTGTGTCAGGTTTTGTCCTGGTTTTTGCCCTTGTGCCTGTTTTGTGTTTCTGTCCTGTTCCCGGTGCCCTGTTGATGGTCTTGTCTTGTTTTCCAGGTCTCCTGTTCCAGGTCCTGTCTCATCCGTCGCTCCCCTTGAGGCGCGCCTGGAGTGTGTGCTTTTGGAGGAGGGGGTTCTGTCATAACCTGCTCGTACCACCCTCTCGTGTGACACACCCACTCATTAACCTCGTGTGCAATCCCGATTGTGACCAGCTATTTTCTGTTATTTTGGTTTGTCTTGTGTATTTCAGTCCGTGTTCTTTCCCCAGATCTGTCATTGACATTTGTCCTGTGTTGGCGCTCGTCCGTAAATAAAACCCCGTTTTTTGGACTCCAGTCTCCCAGATCTGCTTCCCCGCTCCCCCCTTGCGCACAAGACACAACAGAGTTACTTCAGTTTTGAGGCAAAATTTCACCAGCGTTTACAAAGTGTGTTTTAATAAATTTACATGTGTTTAAAGTGTGTGGGAGGAGTATTTTAAGGCTTAAACTGTAAAAAAAAAATATTTATATGGTCTTTCTATATCGCAGATTTTCACCTATCACTGATGGGTCTGGAACGTAACTTCCGCGATAGGCGGGGGATCACTGTACTTTATTTTTGTCCTTTTAGGAAATGTAATGTATTTTTTAAGACTGAAAACATCATCTGGGATTTCAGTTGCAAGTTCAATTTTTATGCGTGGGTAGGCCTGATGAAATTGTTATGATACTTCTGTTCCTCTCTGCAGTGCTTTTGCCTCATTTTGCAGTCCTTTTGCCTACTTTGGTAGCTGCAACCTCCAGAAGCACAAGACTCTGCAGAGAGTGATACAGTGCACTGAATGATTCACCAGGACAATACTGCCAGGCGTGCAGTACGTCTACACCCATTGGTACAAGACCAGGGCGAAACACATAATTGCAGACACATCTCATCCAAGCCATAGACTTTTCCAGTGGCTGCATTCAGGCAAACGCCTCTGTAGCCATAAGGCCAGAATTGAGAGGCTGAGGAGAAGATTTCCCCTCGGGTCATATGAACTTTAAACTCTGCTTAATCATTGTCATCTTTCACCATTGTCATATTCTGTACTTGCATTACCCAGGTCTTTAATTCTGATTATTATGCTGCTGATACTGCATTTACACTTTACATTAATACTGTGGAAGGATTATGCATCTAATTTTACACACTTCATACTATGCTATACTCATACATATTTTATTGCCCTTCATTTTTATTATTATCCTCTATTTTATGATTATTCTAAACATTTTCCGTTATAGTTTATATGTTTATGCAAAGGGTTGGAAGTATTTTGCCACAATAACATTTCACTACCATTGTACTGTACAATTGTGTATGTGAAAAATAAAAATCTTAAATCCTTCAGTTGCTCACCCATAAATTTTGTCTTTTATACAGGTTTGCAACACAGTAACACACTGCCAGTATAAGAGCTAGAATAACTGCTTGTTAGTTAAACTGTTTTACTTGTCCCAGTGAGAAAATGTAGTAGGCTACCCTTAAAGGGATTCTGATAGCCAGAATAATTATTAGCTCCCACCCCCACCCATTTCCAGGGACATACCCACAAACTTGCATAATGCACATACCTGCGCAAATCCTCAAGCATGCACACCTCCTGCCGTTTCACTTGATTTCTGGTAGCTCAAAGGCCTTCTGCTGCTACTAATTATCCAGTGCAGAAGTGCTAGAATAGTCTTTGGTGCAACAAGGTTTTACCTATCCAACAAAACCCTCTCAGTGCTGCCACGGCAACAGAGAGAGGATTTACTGGATCATACCACTCTGTTGTCAGAGGGGATTAACATGTATACAACATGGCTGCTTTCACTTGGCCTTTCTTTTATAATAACAGTTTGTCCATAAGCTGAAATAATGCCATTGCAAATAGCAATCTCCTGACTGTATTACCAGATACACACACACAAAAAAACTTTTAAAATTCCTTTCTTCTTTTAGTATTTTGGGTTATGTAATATTGGCATTTGATATATTTGATTATATAAGGTAATTGGTGCTATAAAGACAACAGATTAAATTTTAATATTTCATGTATATTTCTAAGCATGCACCTAAATCCTTATAAAATTTATATTACAGTGTTTATTCTGTGTGTGCGTGTGTGTGTGTCATGTATATATTGAGAAAAACCCACAATGGCACAAGGGAAACTCAATTTTATAAAAACCCTTAACTGTAACTAAACTAAAGATGCCAAAACTCTTGTATTTTATTTGGCTACTTAAGGTTAAGGTTATGGCTGCTGTGGGGCTAAGGTTGTCATTGTTGGGATTAGGGTTTTTTCCCATAGAAATGAATGGAGAGTCCCCACAAAGACACGAGTAGAAATGTTTGTGCATGTGTGTGTGTGTGTGTGTGTGTGAGCCCTGCCATGGGTTGGGTCCCTGTCCCGAGTTATTTCTTGCCTTGTGCCATTAGGACAAGTGGGCACGGAAAATGTATGAATGAATTGTCTTTGAATCCTCTCAGAAATTTCCAACCCTGGTGTTTAAAGGATTATGCTGTTGTTAGTCATGTGACCAGTAGAGGGCTCAACAACCACAAGTATTGACTGCAGCCATTAAAACTCCTGCTGCAGTTTATTCCATAGATTACTTTGGCCAATGTGTCACCCAGTACTGTCTGAGATACATTATCTACACTTTCCCTTCTGTAATATCATGAAAGACCCACTTTAAACTAATTCCTCTGTAAGTTTTGTTGCACCCATCTTTTCTCAATAATCCTAATTCCATCCATTTTCTGAAACTGCTGAATCCCAACTGGGGTCACAGGGGGGACTGGAGCCTATCCCAGGAACAATGGGCACAGGCAGGAACCAACTGTGGACAGTCGCCGACACAACACAGGACACACACACTCACACAATTACAGGGCCAATTTAGACTCACCAATCAACCTATCCTGCATGCTTTTGGACCATGGGAAGAAACCAGAGCCCCTGGCAAAAACCCATGCGAACACGGGGAGACATACGAATTCCACACAGAATGGACCCGGGACCGAACCCAAGAGCTACTTGCTGTGAGGCAGCAACACTAACCACTGTGCCACCATGCTGCCCAAATCCTAATTCTTCCTTTATATTTTAATTTGTCCTTTGGTGGCTCAGTAGGTATCAGTTGCTGTCCAGTGGCCTGTACTACGAAGCGCAGTTACTGGCTTAGCGGGGTAACTTGTCGGATTTAAGGTAGTCTAGGTAAAATGTAATTGAACGAATATGAAGTCCATTTAAACTGTGGTACCTTAAATCCAACAAGTTACCCCGATAAGCCAGTAACCCCGCTTCATAGTACAGGCCACAGGTCTGAGGGTTTGAATCCTCTCTGTGACCTGTCTTTGAGGAGTGTACATGTTCTCCTTCTGTGGTACAAGTTTTCTATAGGTAGCTGCAGTGCAAAAATATGTATTTAGGTTAACTGGTGCCTCCAAATTGCCCATAATATTTGATTATGTGAGAATGTGCCCTGCAATAGACTGGTATCCCATCTAAGGTATACCCCAGCCATGTAGCTGTGCTATCTTGGATGTGCTCTAGCTTCCCCTATAACTCCAGGATGAGCAGTTAGAAAATGGATTTATTCATAAATTTTTTACTTTTTCAATGGTAGTTTTTGCACTGACATTAATTATGCTTCTTACCCTTAAAGTGAAGCATCATTTAAATGAAACTTCTTCATTCTCTCACCTTTAAAGCCACAGTGTTAATTAGTGGCAATTATTTTTGGATGAAAATTCATGGCTTATTTTTGAATGTGTTTATAGGTATCATTACAGGGGACATGCATTCCATATCGGCATTGTACTTTTGTGGCCAACAGGAAAAGCTGAGTTTAAACATAGCTCACACTTTACCCTCAACACCCACTGCAACTGAGAAAAGACTAAGCATGCACCTCACCTGATGGGAACAACATGCCTCTCTTCACTCAACATGCTACAAGTTTTATCATGATGCGACACGGTTCGCAACAAGCCCAATTAGCTCATCTATGCCCACAGGTGTCTGAAAAGAACACAGTTTGTTTAACTCAACAGAATTCAAAGCAATTAGGTATTCCTTAGGCCTTCTTGCCTCAGATGGCCGAGTCAGCAGGGATCAAACCTGGATGCCATCTGTAGAAGGCACTGGGTGACCTATTGCACTGATAGTTTCACATTTTAGTGGAAATTCCAGTGGACGAACTACCTAGCACATTTCAAACATATATTTTTTCCCATTTACTTCCATAAAGGACAAGTACACATGTGTAATACCACCCCTTTTCCAAAAATGATGGGATACTGTGTAAATAAATAAAATTCAACATGCAATGATTTGCAAATCATATAAACCCAAATTTAATTGAAAGTACAACAAATACAACATATCACTTGTTAAAACAGACAAATATTTTGTGACAAATGCATGTTCAATTTGAATTTGATGCATATTGGCCCAGAGACATCACGTGGGTATTGATTATTTTCGTGTGCCTGCACAGGTAGTTCCGGCAGCCTAATAAAAGTTTTAAAATGATGAGTTTTAATGTTTTATTAAACATGTTCATATAAAAACCTGGGTGACTTTTTACTCATAAATAAATATGCAATCATTCTTATCAGCATAATTTTCCATGGTTTTCAAAAAGCAAGAACCCATCTGTTGACAGTTTCCATGGTAATTTAACAGACTTGCTGCTTCCAATAAGTAGCCTGACCAGATGTTGATGTTCATTGTGATTTTATTAAATGCTAATTGAAGAAATTTCTTCTACAAAACTAAATGTGACTAGTTTATTCTCTTGTTTTTTTGTTCAATAGCCTTGGTATAAATGGAATAAACCAATTCGAGGTGTGTGACTATATAAAATAATCAGCTTCAACTTGGTTGCATTACACCATTGTCATTGATTTTGTTTAACTGCACACTTTGAAGGGCTTGATCCCTTACAAACATACAAACACAATGCTCACACACACATGCACACTAATTGACCACTTTACCAAGTACACCTTAATAGTACACTTTTGCCTTTAGAACTGCCTTAATTCTTCATGACAATGATTCCTCAAGGTGCTTGAACAAAATTCCTCAAAGACTGGCCCATGTTGACATAGAACCACGCAGTTGCTTTAGATTTGTTGGCTGCACCTTCATGATGTGAATCTCCCATTCCATCACATTCCACAGGTGCGGTATTGGATAAAGATCTGGTGACTGTGGAGGCCATTTTAGTAGAGTGAATTCATTCTCATGTTCAAAAAACCAACCTGGGATGATATGAGCTTTGTGACATGGCATGTTATCCTGCTGGAAGTAGCCATTAGAAGCTGGGTACACTGTGGTCATAAAGGGACATGGACAGCAGCAATGCTCAGGTAGCCTGTGGCATTTAAACAACGCTCAATTGGTACTAAGGAGTTCAAAGTGTGCCAAGAAAATACTACACCATTACATCACCACCAGCCTAAATTGTTAACACATGGCAAGATGGATCCATGCTGTTGTTTGCATCAATTTCAAATTCTGACCCTATCATCAGACTTTTGCAGTGGTGAGTGGCTTAGTGGGCTGTGCCAGTGATCAGAAGATCACTGGTTTGAGGCTCAGCCTTGGCAGAATAGGCACATGCCTGTGGGCCCTTGAGCAAGACTCTCAACCCCCAGCTCCAGGGGCGCTGCATGTTGGCAAACTGCACTGTGGACCCCCCCCCCCAAGTTACTGAGAGCAAGATGGGGCAGGTGAAGAGAAGTGTTCCACTATATTTATGAAAATTGAGCATTGTGTTGTTTTTGAAATCAAGATTCCACTGACCAGGTGTAACAGGCCCCCGGGCACGGCAGGCACACTTGTAAGCAGATTTTGTCCAGCTAAGTTTCTTCCTCTTGTTGTTGGACATGATGTGTGTTGCAGTTATCCAAGGTGTGCCATCCTGTGCTCCTTAGGCTCAGTCCCCTTTGACTCCAGCAAGACGTTGTCACCCTCGGTCCTTGGGTTCTAAGATCACTGGATCAGCATGCAGTTGTCCCCCAGGAGAAGCTGATCCCGACGAACCCCCAAAAATCTGTAACAGGCCCCCAGGCACGGCAGGTGTGCAAGCAGATTTTGTCCCTGTAAACAGGATAAATAAAGACGCGAAGGAGACTTGCTGCCGTTCGCCTGGTCAGTCTTACCAGAATTTATTAAACACCATACCACTGCTTCCTGTTTTCTTCTTATTCATCTGCTTAATCTCCAAAGCTAACAGATTTACTAAAGTAGTATTATATTTTTTTAAAAGAAAAAGACATATGCACCCATGTGTACATATACATTTATGCATATACAAAATAAACACATAATACACAAATTAGGAAGCAGGCCCACATATTACATAAATATCATAACTCATTATAAAAGATTAAATTTTCACTCTACGCAGTGGACCAGCCCGCTAGTTTTATGTTCCCGGGCAACTTAAGAGCTGCTAACAGCGTATTAGCGTTAGAATAGTACTAATATGCATGACCTCAGATCGAGAGCAGCATATATTCTATAAACAAAATACGTATAAAACACAAGATTACACTCAATAAACCCTCAATATTGACCAAGTACATGGGAGCAGTAAAAAAAACAAAGAATGAAACTTTACATTGGTTAGGAAGCGGCTAGACACTAATGGAGAATACTGTCCGCTACTACCCACACTCACAAGGCCTTAGTAATCCACCCGAACGCGACTAGCTACACGGTATAACAACCTGCATTTTGTGATCACAACTTAAGAACAGAAGAGATAATGCTTCGTTAAGCTTACCTACAATACTCATATATGTATATTAACCGTATTACTAACCTGTATAAATAAAGTCGCGAAGTAGACTTGTTGCCGTTCGCCTGGTCGGTCTTACCAGAACGGCAAGCTTGCGTCCGCTACGTTATTACAGCAGTCCCGCTACTGCGAACCCCTTACTGTTCATAATGGTATATACGGTACTATTTCTTTTTTTTTCCCTCTAAAGCCTTGGCGGACTTATTCGCCCTGGGTATTTGGAATTCTCCTCTTTTTATTCCTCTATGAAAAATAGAACAATACATTATATTAATGTAACCCAAAAATGTGGCCACACATTTCGTGCGGGCCACACGCTCCCCGACAAACAAAATATGGCTCCCGACATCCAAAAAAAAAACCTTTAAACTCAGTCCAAGAAAGGTGCTTCCTTAGAAGATTTAGGGTGAATTTGTATGACAATGCTCACACGCATGTATGCATTCGTCTTAGTATGGGTCTGTATATGGAACCGTGACGGTGGCATAAGGTGATGTCTGGTAAGTGATGTAATGGGGCATGAGAATGGGCTGCAATCCCCAGACTGGGGGGGCTTGTGCTCCACAGAGTCCAACGAGGCTGTTCAGCCCAGGTGGGCGGTAAGATGGCTGACTAAGGGACTCATATATCAGAATCTGTGGAAGCCTCCTATCTCGCGTGGATCTTCTTATTGGCTCTTCCTGAGGTGCCTTGGGTCGGTCACTGTCATTCGTGACTTGCGCATACTCATGCTCTCCAAGCTCTGGATCCATAGGTAGGTTTTCCTCATCAGTGTGACTTCTGGGTTGTTCTCGGCTGGTTCCTCTTCCAGGTATAACACCTTGAGGCCATCCTGGTTCCTGGCCTCTCGAGTTTGCTATGCGCCTATGCAGTTTGTGTACCCCACGGGAACACCCTGAGTTTCTCGGAAGCCCACAGGTAGGTGCCACGTTCCGTGTTTGGGGCCCAGCCCGTGATGGCACTCTTAGCCAATATTGCACTCTGGGCGCCTCATCATCAGAGTCCTCTGGGTCACTGCTTTGGGATGCTCCTCCTCACTCATGCCTCCTAACATGATGACTCCTGTTCTCTCGTTCCCCTCTTGGTGGAACTGGACCCTTCGCAGGTAAGGTAGGTCTATAGGCAAGTCATTTACAAGGTGCAGGAGGTTTAAGAACATAAGAAATTTACAAACGAGAGGAGGCCATTCGGCCCATCAAGCTCGTTTGGGGAGAACCTAACTAAT
>JAODKC010000039.1:16610765-16634344 GCA_026777985.1 Mormyrops attenuatus | reverse complement strand
AATAACTTTGTATTGTAAATGAAAACCATGCTGCAGGTCCAATAAATAAAATATTGTAGCTCTCGAGTGGCGAAGAGGTGGACAGTAAAGTTCAGTTATTAGCAGACTGTTTTATTGCGCGATCCTTAAAAGGACAGCGTTAACGTGCTCCTGAGGGGATAAAGTACTTTCCCTTACAATACATTTAGCTTATCACTTAGTGCATTGCAGTTACAAAACATTTATGTAGTTTTACACGACGCGTCGGCACTAAAATTCCACGTCAATGCATTTTTATAATCGGCATCATCGATTACGATGAATAATCATCCCAGCCCTAGTTTCAACCAACCAGTTGAGTATAAAGAGTCACAGTCACAGAGTACTCAACTAGTTGGTTGAAACAAAACCTTGGTCTGGATTTTTATTTCTGGACCTGAACTTTCCACCTCTGTCTGTAATGGATTACTTTTGTAACTTCCCCAACAGTAACTGCACATACAAGTATTATACAACTCTAACATTACTGAGTCCAGAAGACAGTGCACCCTTACTGTCTGTATGATTACCACCTTGTCCCTCTAACTCCGGTGGCAATTAAGTGCTTTGAGAGACTTGTGAAGAATCACTTGTGCAATTTAATACCCAACGATCTAGACCCAGCACAATTCCTATACTAACCAAACAGACCCACTGATGATCATCTTTCTACTTCACGCTATACTGGCCTACCTGCACAACAGGAATTATGTGAGGATGCTGTTCATTGATTACAGTTCAGCACTGAACTCCATAAACCCCTCCAGGCTCAGCAATAAGCTCAGTGACCTTGGACTGAATGTTTCCTTGTGTAACTGGGTACAGACAGATCCCAGATAGTATGTATGGCCCGTAACATCTCATCGACCCTCACCCTCAACATGGGCCCCCCCAGGGCAGTGTTCTGAGCCCTCTGCTGTACTCCCTGTATATCCGTGATTGCATAGCCGCATTCAGCTGAAATGTCATTGTCCAGTTTGCAGACAGTACAGCGGTGGTAGGCCTGATCATCAATAACATAAAGCAGGCCTGCCTGGAGGAGGTGAAGAAGCTGTCATTTTGATGCCAGGTCAACAGCATACTCCTCAGTGTAAGCAAGACAAAGTAGTTGATTGTGGACTTTGGTAGGAGATAGCAGAGGGACTACCACCACATCAGTATCCATGGTGCTTTGGTGGAGAGGGAGGATAGCTTCAGGTTCCTTGGTGTTTAGAGAACCAAGGACCTGACTTGGTCCCTGTATTTTGACTCCTTATTGAGGAAGGCTTACCAGTGCCTGTACCACCTTAGACTACTCAGGGACTTCAGGCTGCACCTCCCATTACTAAGAAATTTTTACTCTGCCACTATCAACAGCATCCAGAGGGAACATCGGGAACAACAAACAGCAGGACTGAAAGGGTCTGCAAAGGGTTGTGTAAGTGCAAGTGCACCATTGGACATTCACTTGCCAACCTCTAGAAAATTTACATCGGACAATGCAGGTCCAGGGTGACAAAGATTATTAATAATCCCTCTTCTGAGGCTGGGCAAGTACTCACTACTGCTGCCTGAAGGCCAGCACAGAAAGGCCGGAGAAGAGCTTCTTTCCCCAGGCAATACGGATCCTAAATGAGGACAGTGTTTAGGACCCGCACACCAATGTACGCTACAGTCTACTTAACTCATACAAGTAGATATATGAATACTGATATAAATACTTATTTACTTCTGGACTCTTGCAGTACCTCAACTTAGTGCTAATTTTGCACACCTTAGATATTTTGGTTGTATTTAATGTCTAATATCTGTAATACCTGATGCCTTGTCTCTGTCTTGTCTCCCAAACTTATGTCCTTTTTTCCCATAGTCTAGAGCTAGGCAACAGTGCATTTCGTTGCACATTGTACTCAGTATAATCGTGTATTTGACTAATAAAACTTTGAACTCATTGCAGCCTTTCCTTTTTTGGCACAATACAAATTAGTTTAGAGAAAAGTGCCTGGCCACTAGTTGTCTGTGTTTAGAAAACAGAGTATGGTCTGAAAACAACAGAAATTCCCCCATCACTGTTGTCCTATTTTAGAAAGATTTAAAGAAATTGTTGTGTTTTTACCCCACTTATTCATTTTTTCCATTGTGAATATGTGGTATTTTTTGATTGGGACTACATTAAGTCTTTGCAAAAGCAAAATAAGTTGTGTATGTGTGAGAGCATGAGAGTATATCTGTACAAAATCTACAGTATGTTAGTACGTTTACTGTGTTGCTATGTTGAGGTTTGGTACGCCTAAACACAAAAAACAGCTTTCAGAGTGGGATCAGTTTTTATTTAATGACTATGTGGACAGGATACATTACTGAGATGTTGCCTACATCCAATAACAAGAACGGTAGGATGCTTGCTAATGTTTGTAATGGCAATGTTATGTGCCGGATGATTAACCTGCTAGTATAATTTTAAATAGATCTTGCATATACATTCGCACACCATGAACCTGGGATCAATGGGTGGACGGATGGATGGATGATGCTTTGGTAGAGCAAAACCAAGAATTGAAGATGAGACTTGCATAATTAGTGATATTACTGTTATCTGTAATTTTCTTGTGGTTTTCAATAAACGTATTATTATTACTATAATGTTACAAGCTATATGTTTCATATTATTAATGATTATAGTAAGAACCTTTATTCGCACCCTTGGCTATGGCTGCAGTGAATATCATGTAAAACGAATACATGAATGGTGTAATAGTATTAAATTTACCATGCTCATCACTGGAAGGAATTCCATCAAAACACATTTTCTGGCATGTACGGATCATTATTAAAGTGTTAATAATAGTAATCGTTTTAATGTTACTCAGCCTGTGAAGTCAGCCTGTGCATAACAGAAGGTCAGTAACACATGCATGCATTGATCATGTCCAGTTTTGGATGTGCTGTAGGGCTTGTGAATGCACTCTCTTCACTGGTATCATGATGCCTGTCACCATAGTAGCTGTGGTGGTACCGTATGCCAAATAAGCAGGTTGCCATAGAAACCCAGAGCTGATTTCTTTTTGCTTATCTAATGGGTTGAAAGAAGCAAGCAGAAGGAAAATCAGTGTCCAATCTTCGGTCTTAGTAGTGCTGTAGCAGATCCAGCTTAATGAGTGTATTTAATTGGCTGCATTTAAGATAAATTCTAAATCTTCGAAGATATGGCCAAATGCAGTTTTTTACAGGTATTATTACTACTAGATGTTTTACAAACAATTTTTTGCAATATTTCTTTTAGAAGGTTTGTCAAAAAATCTGTATTATTCACCAAGTCAGACATGGTAACAGTAGGCAGTTCTGTGTCTCTGAAAAATAACTTAGGGCAGCACTATTCCCTTTTACTGTGTACAGGTCACGCTATTTTCAAGATCCTTTTGCAACAAATGGCATTTTAGACTCTAATGGGCTGTTTTCTCTACAAAAATGCTCCACGCTGCAAAAATTACGAGAAAACCTGAAGCAAGTACTGATATGCATTTGTATACAAATTATCTTAACTGATCTTACAGTGAAATTGCTCCCACTCTATTCGTGTTGGTAGAAAAGGGGATTAGTTGAGTTTTGTTTTTCCCGCTGCAATATAAATTACAACTGTGACTGGGTAGCTGGCTGGATAGGTAAGAAACATTACAAATTAAACTAGGTCACCGTTGAACCATCTGTTGTACACAATGTACAGAAGTGCTGCTAAATTTGGTGTACTATACTCAAACTCAAGCCTGAGAAAATGTTTAATTTAAAAAAAAGATCTATAACATTTAGGTATATTTTAGGGATGTACCCGAACATGAGTACATTATTCGTAAACGCACAGATAACACGTTGTAAACAGATATTTTTTACATTTACGTTTTACGTTTTTACGAAGTTACGTTATTATTAGGAAAAAGTCAGCTCCATGACTGACATATCTATGTTTCTTTTAAATCAATTCATATTATTGTGGATGGCCACAAGATATAAATGCCCATTCTGTTTGAAACACAGGACTGTGATTTCAATAACTAGTCATTCCATTTACTTCACATTATTTAAAAATTGATGACTATATTCTATAGTTGAGCCACCAAGCTAGTACACAACCGGCAGTGGGCTGAGACCTGACCTTTCCTGGCTGTCACTCTGGGAATCTTGCATGGAGGGGGAGAAGGTGTCATGTGCAGATTTTTTTCAAATCCCAGTACAAACCCAAACCCCACATCCCTTATACATCCCTTGACGTTTTTAGTTGTATGTGTTAATTCTTTAGCAAAATCATTTAAAAATTCAAGGAAAAAATTGGGGAAAACAACTTTTATCTTCAATACTGAATCATTCGATTTATAAAAGTTTTTTTTTTTCCTCATATTCCCATTGTCGATGTTCGATGTTCTCTTCTGGTGGGGGTGGGGGGTTAGAAAATACAGTATTAACGGGACTTCCAATATAAACCACATCAACGTCTGGTCTTCAATCCAGATCCAGAGAAAGATTATTTGGTTGGTTGAACAGATACAGATAATGATGTCGCTGAGCACATGTAGTACATTTCATATATATTGATGGATCTATATCTTATATATAGCTTTATTTTGCCTATCATGTATCTTAGGGTGACCACATAATCCTGGATTTCACTTTAGCACTGAGTTCTTGTTGTGTGCTGATTGGTCAGTCTCCTGTAATCATGCATGTATCACTAATCTAGTCTTTCATTAAAGGAAACAAACCAGAAAAAAACACAAGAAAAACTGAACTAATTAGCCAAGCACAGGAATCTTTCGGTTTTAAAGTAGTTTGTAAACCTGAAGTAGCTCATAGTGTCCCTCCTGACAGGGATTACGTGATCACGCTAATATATCTCCATTCATTATGGATTGGGCTAATGTCCAAGAGAAGAATCTGGTTTCTTTGAAAGGCATAAAGTCTAGGTTACTTAGTGTCACCATGAAAATGTCATTAAGATAAATTCTTTTTCTGTTCTTTATATTTATTAACTTTGACACGATACATAGAACTCTGTCATCAGATATATACTATACACTGTTAATAACACATTTTCCTATCTTCCCATCTTTTCTTTTTCCACCAACCAGGTTACAGAACTGAATGAGGCGCTGTCCAATGAGGAAAGGAATTTGCTGTCGGTAGCCTACAAAAACGTGGTTGGGGCCCGTCGCTCCTCATGGCGGGTTATCTCCAGCATCGAGCAGAAGACCTCAGCAGATGGGAATGAGAAAAAGATCGAAATGGTGCGAGCCTACCGTGAGAAGATTGAGAAGGAGCTGGAGGCGGTGTGCCAGGATGTACTTAACCTCCTAGACAACTTCCTGATCAAGAACTGCAGCGAAACGCAGCACGAGAGCAAGGTCTTCTATCTGAAGATGAAGGGTGATTATTACCGATACCTGGCCGAGGTGGCCACGGGTGAGAAGAGGGCTACGGTGGTGGAGTCCTCTGAGAAGGCGTACAGTGAAGCTCACGAGATCAGCAAGGAGCACATGCAGCCCACCCATCCCATCCGCCTAGGCCTGGCCCTCAACTACTCCGTCTTCTACTACGAGATCCAGAATGCCCCCGAGCAGGCCTGTCACCTGGCCAAAACCGCCTTCGACGACGCCATTGCTGAGCTGGACACCCTCAACGAGGACTCCTACAAAGACTCCACGCTCATCATGCAGCTGCTCCGAGACAACCTGACGCTGTGGACGAGTGACCAGCAGGACGACGAGGGAGGCGAGGGCAACAATTAAAACGTGAATCGCGCTTGCAAGGCAAAAGGGTCGGTGGACTTTGGCAGCAGCTTTTGCCAATGTTACTACCGCAGCAGCTCTTCTTTATTTTTCCACAAGTTTAAAGAATACAAATGAATATAAACGGGAGGTTAAGTGAAATGTAGAATTGAAAAAGCACCTCCACCTTCTCAATCGCCTCCTCAACATTTGCCAAAACCAAACAGAGGATGAGGCCAATCAGTCAGCAGTGGCGGCTTGTGAGCTGTACCTGTGAGTCTCACACATGCCTAGGGACTGTTCATGTAGTACAAACAACGTGGAGCTGTTTGTTTATTGATTGGAGTGGAGTAAGACCATTGTAAGAGTAGTAAGTATAATGAATTCCTGACTGGGAGAGCTTCTCAAAACCAGTTTTCATAGGTTCCAGTGTTGTACACCTATTTCGGTTGACATAGGCTTAAAGTAATACAGAGTACAACCATAAATGGCCGAAATTGACATGCATGAGTACTTGCCTGAAAAGGGAAAATAATTGAATGTGGATCAATGTTTTGGTTAAGGATGCATTGAAATGTTTAAATTCCTTTTAAATCATAATAGCAGTATTAAATCCCTTGTAAAAGATGTGAGCTGATTTGCTACCAAAAACACTGTAGTATCTCAGTCTTCTTCTTGTTTAAACTTGCACAGAGTCTACTGGAACCCAAAAATCTTTTGTGGAGGTCAAGGTACTTTGGAGGTAAAGATTTAAGAGGACTAAGCAGCTTTGAAGTTTGTGATGTACTTTTTGTGTTTTTTATGAAATGCACTTGCCTATTATACTGTTTCTTCAGTGTAAAACAATAGCTTCTCAAATATTGTCAATGATTCGATATTGTGCATGCTGGTGATGTATTTAAATACAGTAGCTTGTCTTTAAGGTATCGTAGGTGTTATGTATTCCTATGAAAAAGAATTAAATAAGCATTTATCTTAATATTTTAATTTATTACTTCTTGGTTTGGTTGTATTTTTCCGTTGCTTAAGTATGCTATACCAAAAGAGTGTTCGTTAACAATAAATTTTTTATGGATGTTGCTATTGTGAGATGCACTTCTTGTGTTTGATTTGTTGAACAATTTATGAAAAAAACACGGGAAAAGTAAAAACACCAGTGTTACGATAATCTAATTGTCTGGTGTAATGGTAAAACTATGATAATGACGTTGTAACATGATTAACGTTTATTCTTGGAATTACCTTTCTGGTTTATGTTACAATATGCAGTAAGATATTTAAGGTTTGAACAGTGGTAACATTTCAGAATCAGTGTTTCTGTTATTCATATGGACCATTATTTATGACTATATATATTGTTGTATTTCTTGTTCACTTTTTAGCTGTTTCCTGATTGGTGAAAATGTGGAGCAGTCACTTGAGCAAAAAGAGTAGTAACAGTTATAATATTCATGAAAATGTAAACAAAAAATACAACAGAATTATGACTGGACCAAATCTCTGCTGTTTCGGTGAGTTATGTCACAATTTTTAGAAATTACATTGGTTAAGAGATGAATTAGTAATTTTGTTTTTAGAATTGGTGATGTATTATGAATATGATTTTAAAACAGCAATTTATATTTTCATTCATGTGACTAGTGTCTAATTTGTCTAATTTAATTTGTGTTTAGTGACTGGTTATAAGACATCGGTGACAGGAAAACAGGACAGAAAAAACACATAAATTGGTTCTGACATACTGCTTACTTATCTGTCACTGGGATATACAAATATATCTTTTATTCATGTTTTTGTTTTAACCTAAATTTTTGCTGCTATTCCAGGTATTTTCTTATTTTTTTACTAAGTTATCTGCTCTGAGGTTAAGTTCCCTTTTTGTGTGGGACAGTGCAATTGGAATGGCATCTATAAAATCCTGCTCATTCCAGGTTATATTTCATTAGCGTTTGATAAGATACCAGTGAAGGTTGTCTTGTTGTTACTGTTGCTATTGCTGTTGTTATTCCATATGTGACACAACTGTAATTGTGATGTCCTACCTATAGTGGTGAGGAGCTGCTTTAGTTTAAAACCATCTTTTACCTTAGGATTAACGTTAAATCATCTTATTCGCTTACTGAATTGATTATTATGATTATTATCTTTCTTTTTTTTCATTTGACTTCAGTGCAGAGCATCATTGCGGACAACAATAGTGATAGATGTGGGGTACAAAGTGGGAGGAGCTGCTGCAAGCAACAGTTCAAGCTGGAAAAGAGGCTTTTACCCCGAGTACATCCTCTATACAGTTTTCCACACATTTTGCCCTATCATGATTTTTGCTGTTTTCCTTGCTGTTATTTTAAAGCCATCTTTCATAACAGTTTATCACTGTGAAATGCCTGGTATTGCAGACAACCAGGCTGGAGTCCAACAAATTGGGGTTTTCTGCCCCACAAGACAACATCACACCAGTCCAGACACGCTGCCCTATTTACATCACATTTAAACAGGGTTTTAGTTTCTTTGGTGGGGTGGGGGTGTGATAATAGATGCTTGTTAAAAACAGGCTGGTGTTGTTGGGTGTAGAACTAGATTTGTGCAAATTTCGGGTGACTGGTTCATGATATTGTGAGACATGAGAATGGAAAGAAAATAGTGGGAAGGACTGTTAAAATTTTGAAGTGAATCATAAAGACTCTTAAAGAACTAACTCCAGACAACTTGTTGTTGCCTCAGCTTTTTGGACACCAAAATAATAAGCATTCTATGTGCTACTAAGCCAGCTACCAAACATAATAAATACATGTAAAATGTTTTAAGACTGTAGTATCCAAAGGGAATTTGTTTCATTAGTTGGTTGAAAAGTTCTAACAATCAAGCTTTTGTAACCATTGCTTTGTGTGTCTTAGCAATACTTTTGGTCCCTAGGCATAAGGTCATTATAGTGCAGTGTAATGTTTTGTCTCCGACACTGATCCTTACCATATTGTTCAGTCCTTAAGAGGAAGGAAAAAAGCACCCTTAGACAAAAACTAAAACTGCAGATGACAGGATGCTTCTTGCTGTTCCCATGTACATTCACAACCACGTGCATGCTCTGCTGCATCTTCCAATAGAAAGTGAGGAAGTACCGGAATGCGTCAGCTGATGTTGGTTACTAAGGTGACACAATGTGTAACTGTGTTATCCTGCCTTGTCTGGGAAACTAATGAATGATCAAGGTGCTGTGTGGTAATTAAAAGTAATAATAATTGGGTGGGTACAGTTTCCACAAATGGGAAACCAGAAACGGGAAGGTATACTGTTACAAAGGCGTTTGTATGTTTCTAAGGAAAGCTGGTTGCCTTCTGTTACCTATTAAAGATATTGGTTTCTTGGCAATGTCTCATTGTTTTTGTGATTAATTTTCTTAAGGTTTACTGTCACACTTTGGCCTATATGGTCTGTAAAACGTTTTTTTTGGGTTCAAGTTTTGCTTGGGCCAAATCTGTATCACTTAATAATGGGAAAAGTCATAATTGGTTATGAGTATGCATTTGTGACTACATGCCATTTACCCATACTTTGAAACCGATTTTAAGTATCTCAGCTCTGCTGCGGAATACCATATAAAGGTTTAAGCAGAGCCTCAGTCCCATACCAGTAACATCCTTGCAGTTTTACATCAAATAATAAATCAGACACTGGAATTCTATGATCAGGTGCCCCATAATAATAGTTCAACCATTATGTGTCTTAAAATGGTCCCCTTGGTCTCAGAATTTTGGAATTATATTTATTTAGCAGTCAACAGGGTCAGTCTGAAGCAGTTGGAGTGAAGGGCCTTGTACACCAATCCAGTGGTGATTACAATTGCTCTGTTCCTCATAGGATTTGGCCCCACAACCATCTGCACATGGACACAAATTCCAAACCTACCGAGCCACACACTACCCATTAAATTACATGAAATGTGTTCATTTTGTGGTTTCAAGTTTAAAAATAACTCCCAGTTTGCCATTCTAACTTTAAGCCAATGTACATTTTTTAAAGAAATAAATATTGGCTTTGAGTTCTTGTCCCATCTGTCTGATAACAGGTTGTCTCAGGCATCATTGTCACCAAATCTTTGTCTGTCACTGCAGATTTCTGGTGCTTCAAATAACAGTTCTCCCATACTACAAGAAAATATACTGTATAAATAAAAAATAAAATTATGTATTACATAGAAGGCTCCAGTATTAAAGTTGTTAAAGTTGACAAGCTGACATTAATGGGATGCCAGTCCATCACTGGCCTAGTACCCAGGCCGATGCGTGCCAATCAAGTTCCCCCAGCAAAAACAAGCAAACACCACCCCCTCCCTATCATTAAAAGGAAGCTTGCAGGTGACGGCACACTGCGGCATCCACACTAAGCAAAGGCCGACATCAAAAAAAAGATAAAGTGTGTCATCTGCGATGCCGGTGCATAGTTTCCCGTCTGGCACAGGATACTTTGTATGTATGATCTGTGCAAATAGCCATGTTCATCATGACTGGTTGTGCTGTTGTCAGTTGCAATAGCAGCAGAGTTTGTGACAAATGTAAAGGATCCTTTAGGACCCCCTATATATATATAATAGAAAAAATTATATATATACATAAACAGCGATCGAGACAGGAGAGATGTAGTTTTAGGATCTAGGGAGCAGTGCCAACAATGCTTACACATCTCAAAAGCAGATCGTACTGAGAAGAACTTTAGCAGGTCCAGAGTTTGTGGAGATCTCTTTGTAATTGGTAAGAATAACACTAATTACTCGTGTTTCTATGTGTTCATTTCCGTAAATAACGGTATTGGGCTTCTTGGTGAACACCGGCTTCATTTTTGGTAGCATGGTAATCTCATCTCATGATCCCCATTCTGTTTATGGTTGTAGCAACTGATCATGAAACCTAATGTGAGTACAAGGAATTTATGGCTTTTGGTGCACATAAATTATGAGAGGTAAACTGATAAGATAAAAGTATTGTTTGGTTCAAAAAACCGAAAACATGTCCTGAAGGCCATTCTTACCCTTTCATGCTAGGCAAATCAAACCAGCCATGACAGAGGCAACACTGACTGGGTGCCAACAGTGACCTTGGGACAGCAGTGGGAAGAGTCTGACAGCATGACAGGCACCAAAAGAGGAATGCAAAAAGAAACAACTCAGGCAGTACCTTCAGCTAAATGAAAGCCGCACATCCAGGGATAAAATGAATTGATTAGCTATATAGCTATAAAACACATTCACTTATGTGCGATGATACCAAATCTGTTGTAATAACGACAGTTGGCACAGTACTATAATGCTAACATTACAGTGCAAAACAATGTAATTGCTTAACTTTAACATGAAATGCTGAAAATAAATAATATATAATATTAATATATGATGAATAATGAGCATAAGATTTATACTTGTACTTACCCATGAATACACCAAAATTTTTCCACACTTTTTCTCTGCTATTCTTGTACCCAAGCAGAACAAGGAAATAAAGCCTCAAGATGTCATTTGCTTTAGTGTTACTCATGACGTTTGAAAAACCCAATAATTAACGTTATCCTCATAACGGACAGTAGGTGGCTTTCAATGCGCATGGATGACATCCAGCAATATCCATTCTGTCTTTGTATCATTTGCTTTTATTTCATTTTATTTATTTAGCTATTTATATAATATTTTATAGGTATACCGTCATATAATTTTACATCACTGTCTGCTGTGTACTGAATATGACTGGTTTGACAATAAAGCCGTATTTGACTTGCTCCATCTGCATGCTCAAAGTACTCCACTTCCATTACATAGCAGTGTCCCATTTGAGGGGCTGCAGCCTTCTAAAGCTGCATTCAAAGATCGAATGCGTCACAGCGGCACGACAAGTCTGTCCCATTTTGAAGGCTCCTTCTGAGTCCTTCTTTTCCCCGGCTGCAAAGGATCCATTGGGTGATGTGCCCAACCTATCTAAAGATTCATTGTGTGGATTTTAGAAGGATGCAGCCTACAAAGGCTATGCCACCACATTCTTTGACGGATGCAGCCCCTGAATTGGGACACAGCTCATGACTGCCAATGCACCAAAATCATGACAGGCAATTGCCCATTACCAACAAAGCCCTCTCAGTGCGCCCCTAGTGGTCTGGCGCCCCCCACCAAATTCCAGATTTGCCTGGGCCACACACCATTCCTGGCTACTACACGCATTTATTGATGTCATTTTCAGCATCAGTTTTTGAGCTATAGGAGGAAATTTCTGGGATGCAAGGACAACATGCAAATTCCACATGCCCAGAGCAGAGGTGGTAAATGAACCCCCAGCACTAGATGTATGACTCAGCAGTGCTACTTATTTAACCACTGTGCTGTGAACTGTTTGGTCATTAGATACAACTGCAAAATATATCTCCCAATTAAGCTACCACTGACAAGTCACTGAAAACTGAAAGTATAAGCTGTAACGCTGTTAGTTGAAGCCAGGGGGAGATATAGGCCAGAGGAAGACTGAATACAACATACCTGTACACACATTGATACAATTAGAGTGTTGTGTCCATTGTTGAGTAGAATTATCTTAAAAAGTATTTAGTTCCTGAATACTGATTATAGCCCTACAGTCCTGAATGCATTCAGATTTGTATTCTGACTCAGTACTCAAAATGTGTAACTTATTGTGAATACTTTTTGAATACTTTTCAAATACTTTCAGAAATTAATATTGTCAACTTAAAATGCACTTTTAAATATCACAAGAAACAGAAGCTCTGTTCTTAATGGTCATCAAAAACAAGGGAAATGCATCCCTATGCATAATCTTGACCCAAAATAAATTTTAGACATAATGTTTAACTGAAAATGTTTGGGTAATAATAAAAGATTTTAAAAATAAATGTTTGTATGCTATTTTGTTACATAGCCAGTGAACTAAGTGTGTGTTGTGGTAATTTCACATTCTTGAGTTGTTCGCCTTTTAAGAAACAAATTTAACAAATAAAATTATCATTAAAAACATTTTCACATGGCATACTTGCTTAACTAACCTGCCAACTAAATAATTCACTAAAATATATTCTTCAAATGTAATTGCTATTGATCACTGGACACAAGAGAACAGACACTCACAAGGGCTAAAAATCACACAAGATTAGAAAAGCGTCACATGGTCAGATGGTCTCGATGTCTTCTGCAACATTCAGATGATAGGGCCAGAAATTCATGAAAAAAACAGCATGGATCCATGTTTCAGCAATTCAGGATGCTGCTGGTGGTGTAATGGTGTAGGGATATTTTCTTGGCACACTTCTGGCCTCTTAGTACCAGCTCAGCATCATTTAAATGCCACAGCCTACTTGAAAATTGTTGCTGACCATGTCCATTCCTTTATGACCACAGTGTACCCAGCTCCCAATGGCTACTTTCAGCAGGATAACATGTCATGTCATAAAGTTCATATAATCTCAGACTGGTTTCTTGAACATAACAACAAGGTCACTGATCTCAAATGGCCCCCACAGTCACTAGATCTCAGTCCAATAGAGCACTTATGGGATGTGAGATTCACATTATGAAGGTGCAGCTGACAAATCCACAGCAACTGCATGGTATATGGACTGCATTTATACAGCGCTTTTTTCCAAAGCACTTTACGATTTGCCTCATATTCACACACTGGTGGTGGAGGCTGCCATGCAAGATGCCAACCTGCTCACCGGGAGCAATTTGGGGTTCAGTGTCTTGCTCAAGGACACTTTGATGGGGTCAGGAGGAGCCAAACCTCAAACCTGCAACCCTCCGGGTGCCGAAAGGTCATACTACCGCCTTTCGCACATCACCCTGTACCTTAAAGGCATACCTAATCAAGTGACCAGAGGGTGTATTTTGCTGTTATAGCATAGTTAAGGCGATTGTTCGAACTAAAGTGTTAATCACTCATCCAGTAGCGCTAGGGAGCAATGGGGAGTTGAATACTTTGATCAAGGCTTTTGTAATTGAGAAGCATGGCTGGCGCGATTTTGAGTTTGTCTTTAATTTGATATGGTCCCAATACCAACAAGAGCAAAACGGTATGGTGATTACTGCTGCACCTGATCTCACGGACCCGCACAGTGGAAATGATGCACACAGGAGGGAAACTGTAGGGTCAGAAATAGATCTATTGTTAAAAATAAAACAGACAACTTCATATTGGAAAAGCATATACATGATTTTTAGGAGATATAATTTAAAAGTATTCAGTATTCAAATTTTATAAAGTAGCTGTATTCATGAATATAACTTTTAAAAAGTACCATGAGCTGAATCTCAAATACTTACTCTTGTATTCACAATACATAACACCAGCACTGGTATTCCGGTACAACCCAACCAAGGTCATGTCTTACCTGTATACTTACGCTGCTACTAGCATGAAAATTTGGCTCACTAAATTCATACAAAACATCTAATAAATAGAAGTTTTAGCTAAAAAAGCTAAATGGAGTCAGTTAGAAGTCCAATAAATGAAATGAGATTTGAGGTGTGGGTTATGTTGGGCTACGTTGAATTTGAAAACACTCAAATATTGAAAACACTAAAATATTTTGAGTTTGCTGTTTATAAGAAGCATCTGCTGATGTGAACCATGCCTCGCAAAAAAAGATCTCAGGCAGCTTACTATCAGACATAGTTGATTTGCATAAAGCTGGAAATGGTTAGAAAATCACCTCAAACAGTTTAGATATTCATCAGCTTACATATAGATAAATAGTCTATAAATGGAGACAATTTAGAACTGTGGCTACTCTCCCTAGAACCACCTCAACTGCACACTCTACTGGGGAATTATTCTGTGGTCTGCTGAATTGCTTTATAAGAACATGCAGCATATATATGATGTAAAGGTCACTGCATACCAACATGAAAACATCATCCAACGGTGAAGTATGGTGGACGGATAATTCCGATTTTGGGCTGCCTTGCTGCTTCCAGGGCTGGACAGCTTGCCATCATCAAGGGGAAAATGAATTCCCAACATTATCAAGGTATCCTACAGGATAATATCAGGGTGGCTGTGTGCCAGCTGAAGCTCAGTAAAAGCTGGCTGATGCAGGAGACCAATGACCCGAAAAATACTAGTACAGTAAATGCAAGTATTCCTACAGAGAGCAAGTTGGAGGAGGCATAAAGAGAATTTCCCCATGGGGATCAACAAAGTATCTACAATTATTATTATTATTATTATTATTATTATTATTATTATTATCATCGGTAGTCTGAAACTCCTCCTGAATCTTGTGCAGGTCCGATTTGCAGTTCCCTGTTACTGATACCAAAGGAGGTTTAACTAGTTATTAAATGCTCTGGTTCACTTATTTATTTGAAATTTTGAGCAATGTAATGAATATGTACAAGAACAATACAATAATTTGTGTGTCATTGGTTAAAACAGATGTGTTTGTTCATTATTATATTAGAGATGTGTCAGGTCAAATTTTCTGACCAATTAATGCTGAAAATCTGGTAATTGTAAATGTTTTACATATGCTTTCTTGCAACTGCACATTTGTTATTTTTAGTCAATCTTGTGCATTTGTAAATATTAAATGTGAAATTAATATAGCAAAGACATTAGGATTTTACCTGCTGAATAAAGTGCTATAGAAGGATTTTACCCTTGAGAAAGGCAGGGGAGACAGAGGATGATTGTCACATGGGTTAGATGTAACAAAGTCTATTTCTCAAATCAGAAACCAGGTAGAAATCACATAACTCACTCTGGACAGGCTCAGTTTAGTCTTTATTTCACATGTGAAGAAGGAGCACCCTGAAACTATGGAAGCCCATTTCCGCCACCGTGAAAAAGATAGCTATATTTTAAGTTGAAATTTCGACTTAATATCTCAAAATAACGAGATAACTACCTCGAAATTTCAACTTAATATCTCGAAATAACGAGATAACTATCTCAAAATTTTGACTTAGTTTCTCGAAATTTCGACTTACTTATCTCAAACTTTTGATTTATATCTCAAAATTTTGACTTTGTTACCTCTTCATTATCGAAACCCGCAGTCATGTGCGCGTGCGTTAAGCAGCTTTCCCGGAAAAGATGGATTTGGAGTACTGATTTAAGTTAGCTTAACAGTTTGATGAATAGTTGTGTTATACCAAGCACTGCTGTACGTCACTCTGGATAAGAGCATATGATAAATCCTGCCAGTGTAAATTGTGCTGAGTACTTGCTGATACACGTAGAATGAATTACTGAATAAAGCTGTGTCCAATTCTTCAGTGGTTGGGTGACGTCTGTTTATTTTTCCTGGGGTTCATTACAGTATTTACTAAGTATTTGAACAAAATGAATGAGTGAATATGGAATTCCAGATTGTATTTACAATAAGCATGTTAGGTCATATTTACTTAGTATCATGACTCAAACTGATGCTGTAATATAACTAAGTCAAAATTTAAGTCATTATTTTGAGATACTAAGTCATTATTTTGAGATAACTAAGTCGTTATTTCAACTTAAATTATAAATATTTCTTACCATGCTGGAGGAAACAGGCTTTGATACGGGATACGGTATACGGTAACTGCCTAAACCTAAAAAGAACCGTCTTCCCCTCAGATGGACCGCGGCTTCGTCAGGTAAAACAGAGCGCGGGGAACTGGAGGATTCTGGGAAGTCACGCGGCACGGCGGGACCTGGGGCCTCCTGAAGCTGGCCTGAGCAGCAATACACACGAACCGGGGCAAGTAAATGAAAACCAGGAGATAAAAGCAAAGGTGGGAAATCGGGAATTGAAATAAAAGCAGGATTGTGTGGCTGTTTATAACCCGCCCAGTACCTGGGGAGCCTGTGCAGAATCAGATGGGCAGGCAGACAGCTCCCCCGCCAGCCGCTTTCATCCTGGCCCAGGCTCACCCAGACCCGAGTTCATCTATAAAGCAGCCCATCCATTAATCAGAACCTTCAATACTTATTATACCTAAATATAAGATGAAAGTGCAAAGCAGCCCGAATGCAGGCCGCAGATTATATTTCTAAATATTATTCATATATTATTTCTGTCCTGCACTATTTTTCATGTTGGTGCTTATTTATTCAAAAGAAACTATTGCTTTTCCAAGCCCTTCAGAAGGTTCCATGGCACATTTTCCAATTGCAACACACCCCAAGATATTTTTTGATAGATCAGTGGTCAAAGGTTTAGATGTCTCAGTCCTTTTTGAAGTAGAGCATTCTCACGTTGTAATTTAAGTTCCTGTATTCAGATCAGCATATAAATCAGTAAGTGTAAGACAACCAGTATTTATATATGAATATGAACATATTTGGTTCATAATCTGGAAGCAGACATTCACAATATATTACAAGTTTATCAATAAAGTTTTCATTTTACAAGCTGAGAGGTCTGTTTCAGTTTTATTAGAACTAAATCACATAAAATCCAGTTACATTTAAAGGCACGCTTGATGTATTGTACTGTATTTTTGCTCCTTTATTGATGCCGTACTGTATTGCCATTTAATCACAGCCATACCTCAGACACAATCCATCTGTCTTGAATACTCAATATGACCTGACTGACAGGACCAGGCACAGAAAATATATCTAAAACATAATTAAAGAAGATCCCATTGATGTTTTAGGCCTTGCTGCTAAAAAAAAAAAAAAAACCTCAAATAATTAGCACAACTGAAACTCAGGGAATAGACTCTGGTGTTTTCTGCTCTAAGCAGAGTTAGACATTGCACACTTTTGTATTCCACACAGAGGATAGGAGATATCCATCCATCCATTTTCCAAACCACTTAGCCTTCTGGATTGCAGGGGGTCCAGAGCCTATCCCGGAAGCTTTGGGCACAAGGCGGGGAACAGCCCAGGATGGGGGGGCCAGCCCACTGCAGGGCACACTCACACATGCACACCTATGGGAAATTTAGTAACTCCAATGAGCCTCAGCATGTCGTTGAACTGTGGGGGGAAACCGGAGTTCCCAGAGAAAGCCCCACGACAACACGGGAAGAACATGCAAACTCCACACACATGGAACCCAGGCAGAAACTCAAACCCTGGTCCCAGAGGTGTGAGGCAACAGTGCTAACCACTGCACCACCATGCCACCCATAGGATAGGAGATATTTAAAGCAAAATAACAATACAGTTTAACAGTATTATGAAATTGGGCACATAAACAGTTTCTGAAATTGGGCAGATAAAACTCAGCATGGGTATAAGCAGTGGTAGCACAACAGAACACACACACCTTCCCAGCCAGCAACCAATCAAGTGTCAAGAGTACAGCAGCATGTATAATTAGCTGTACCATGGAAGGCATGTAAGTCTTAAGAACTCCTGCTGGAACAAGGAGACCAAATCCAAATAAGCTGTGGTCTGTTTTTCAAAAGGCACTTTCGTACCTCAGTAAGACGGGCCTGCTAGTATTTCTGCCGCACGCCTTATTATAATGCTAATTCCACTTGCTGACAAAATTTGAGGACAGTGGAAGGGAAAAGCCACGAATCCCTGAAGTCCTACTGCCAATGTGAGAGGTGGGGCTGTGCAGGGTGGGGTTAGGGCATGTGCTCCATAGCGCCCACTACAGATGACAGTTGGTAGGACAGAAAAAAAAATGCCTGAGGTACTTCAACCATGAGCCTAGGTGACCGGACCACCTGTCATTATCACACATGGTTTTGCATGGTGGTTTCTCTACTGCAATGTAAGGAAAGTGGGACGATTACAACAAACAATCTTGCAGGAATGCCTGGCAGAAACTCTGAAGAGCCTCATGTCTGAAGTCGATGGGTGTGGTGGAGCCCAGAAGACAAGAGGATGATTAAAGGGTGAAGGTCGCAGCTGCCTCCAGTCTGCTCCATCCCCCTGTGACCAGAGACAGGCTGGGAAGCACCGGTGAGGCCTGAAGATGGGCAGTCAAAGCTGAGGCTGCCACATCTACCATCCTCAATGTCAGTATTTCATTATGGACATTAACCTAAGTGTGGAGTGACAGCACAGCTGAAAACCAGAACCTTCTCAGAGTTTCTGTTTTGAGTGCTGGGGCAGTATCAGTGGTCAGTCTGGCAGGATTTGCCACAAACACCCTACAGATGTTCAACCACCCTGCCCAGAAGAGAACCCCGGGGGGGGCAATCTGCTGATCTTATATTTTGAGAGTGCGGTTGGCGTAAGTGGTCTGCATTCACCAGAAACAGCAAATCAATGTTGCTTATGGCAACCATTTGGGAGGCGGCATAGAGCTAATTCACCACAAGCGGGATGGGGGGGGGGGCTTTACTGGAGGGATCCGTCCGGCAAAACACTCAACGCCCCCAAAATGTTCACAGACACCTGACCCTCCAGTCATTATACTAAGTCAAAACACATAATTTAAAGTAGCATTTTGTGATATTTAGGTTGATGTAGAATTTAATTAAGTTATTTTATTTACCAAAAACTATTATCCTAAACAATCAACATGCTTGAAATCTATTTAAAAATTTGCACCCATTTGTACTTATTAAGGAGAAGCAGTTTAAGTGACTCCAAACTGGAAAAGAGGAATGAAAAATGACCAAATGAATTCAATCAAGATAAGCACCATGTCCAAGGCTGTAACAACAGCCATCCTTCCATGGCTTAAAAATTAAGCATTTTTACTTAAGACAAATGATGCTAGCTGCTTGAAATGTTTCTCTAGCTCTGTTCCAGTCATTTATGAAGATTTACGAGGCCTAGTAATCACTACCAAAAAGGTGTCTTCCTCTGGGCTTCTTGCAAGCCTTGAGCAACATTAGCAAAACAGCAAAAAAACAAGGACAAGGGAAAAAAGACTCCTAGAAATCAAACTACTTTGTGCACTCGACCATCCCAGTATAGTAGGAACTATTTTCTCCGACCAAACTCCACACGCCAGTCGTATCACTACGCGGAAGAGCCGCTCATCCTCGAATCTTCTGTGCGGTGATACTATTAGTGTGTGGAGTTCGGTAAAAGAAAATAGTTTCTACATTAAACTGCTCACTACAAAAGTTTGTGGATTATCAAGAGACATTGCTGTTGAATTTTTTCTTTTTGGGGTTTTAATAACCTCAGAAAGAATGCCATTCACTGCCTTTATGTTTGAGAGAAGACCGACATTTCTATGACTAATATCCCCAAAACTAGACAAGTCCCAGCAGAACAACCTAGAAGGAAAGAGAGCCGTAAAGCCTCTCTAAAACATATCGCATTTTCAGTTTCGGGGTGAACTGGCCCTTTAAAGTGAGGACGGGTTGGATTACACCCAAAAGGAGGTAAAATCTGTCAATTTAGAAGAAATAGAACCCTAGGGGTTACACACGTCCTTAGATATTGCTGTCGTTTTTATATTTCTTGGCCAGGCATTGTGACAGTGGTGGGGGGATGGGGGGGTTAGTTTGCCAAGAGGGGTCAGTCACCAGCCAAGAACAACAAAACCCTATTATTTAACCTCTCAGATGACTGCATCGTGACCGAGATATATCGACCGTGCAGCATTATACGCCTATTCATTTCTGCGGATAGTTTTCTATTGCATGCGTCCGTGAGACCTTATTGAGGAGCACCATAGACCATTGTTTCTCAACCCAGTCCTCTGGGACACCCAGACGGACCACATTTTTGCCCCCTCCCAACTCTTGGTAGCAAAAACGTGGACTGTCTGGGGATCCCCAAGGCCAGGTTGAGAAACACTGTTTTAGACTATAATAGCTGGAGACAGCATGACCTGACGCTGAATCCTTCCGTTAGTGTTCTCTTCTCTTCTCAGTCTTCTCAGACAGGGTGTTACATTTGCACATATGCAGGCCTGCATAGCTCTATATGGGAATACTTGCTCCTTTGACACAGCATGGCATCCTGAGACCTTCTCTGCTCACATTAACCTTGAGATCCTATGGTGATTGTGTCAGAGTCATTAAACACACAGTGCACACTCCACATCAGGGCTGAAAATACAAGGTGGCAGGGTTAGAGTCACATTTCTGGCCAGAGTGTAACACGCATGAGGACGTGGGGAGCATTAATCAGGCGTGCAGACGGGAACTGGATTTGGCACAGCGGACTCGGGGACCCCTCAGCCAGCCTCCCGGGCCCCCCATAGCCACGATGAGAGATGGAGGGGGTTAGGTACCAGTGTTTACACGCCGCATGGGTGCCACACTGCATTGCAGATAGCCCTGGAGAGAGGGGCTTCAGGGGGAGTGAGACAAAGATGAAGTAGAGGGTGTGTGTTAGCGAGACAGAGAGAGAGAGCGAGACAGAGAGAGCGATATGGAAAGGCTAGGTGCTTGCCCCAGAATAACATATAACTGCCCTTATGATCATCCCCTATCATTCACCAACAGAAAGTAAGCTGATCCTGGGCCCAAATGTTTGATTATAAGTATCCACATGAACATCTGTGTGTCAATTAACATGTCAGGTTTAATAGAGGCATTAACATTTATTGGATTCCGGATAGCTGTAGGTTCAGGCCCCTCCCTTATTCCAGAGCGAGGAGCCGTCCCTCTTGCAGAGAGTCCCCCTCCTGGCCTGCAAGGAGGCACAGCACCCAGTCCTCCCTGAACTGTGCTCACTGCACTGCAACGCTGCAGCAGGGAGCTGGATGTCGTCCAAGCCCACGCCAGCGCCTGGTCCACCACGTCTGACTGCCCCAGTCCACTACGGCTGACCTCCCCAGTCCACTAAGGTTGACTGCCTGCTCCACTACAGCCGACCAGCATGGCCCACTATGGCCAACAACCTGCTCCTGTACGACTGACCGCCCAGTCCACTCCACTCCAGATGACCACCTGCTTCACTATGGTTGACCGCTCCAGTCCACTACAGCTGACTACCCGGCCCCACTATGGTTAACAACCTGCTCCACTACGGCTGACCGCCTGCTCCACTATGGCTGACCGCCCCGGCCCACTACGGCTAACTGCCCGCACCGCTACAGCCGACCGGCACAGCCCATTATGGCCAACAACCTGCTCCACTATGGCCGACCGCCCAATCCACTCCAGCTTACTGCCTGCTCCACTACGGCAGACCTCCCCAGGTACATCACAGCCAACTGCCTGCTTTATCATCGCCGTGGTCCACCATGGCCAACCGTCCGCTCCACTATGGCCCATCCCTGTCCTCCATGGGTGACCACCTGCTGCATTACAGGGACCTCCCCAATCCACTACGGTTGACTTCCCCGTTCCACTATGGCTGACCGCCCATGTCCACTACGACCGAATGCCCTGGTCCTTCATGGCCAACCGCCTGCTCCACCTCAGCCAACCGCCCCAGACAACTACCCTGACAACCCCAGGCCATCACGGCCGAGCTCCCCGATCCACCATGGCCAACTGCCTGCATCACTACAGCTGACCACCCCGGTCCACTACAACTGACCACCTCAGTCCACTACAGCCAAGTGTTTCAGTGACTCATTCTACAACCGTCATTCTCAAATCAGACTGAGGTGAATTACCTGCTCAGAGACACTAATGCTCAGCAAATTGCCTGTCAGTACCACGGTTCTTGTCGCTAATGGTGACCTCCCCCTCGTTGAGGAGCAAGTGCAAAGCAGAAAAGGGGGCTGGGGGGGGGGGGTACAAAGCATGAAGAAACATTAAATTTCAAGTAGCAGATAAGGGGAAACCGGACCTGGACCCCAGATTCAAGAGCAGGTGGTAACCAAGCTGTTTGTCCTCACTCTGTCCCAAGGTCCTTTGCAAACCTGCCTTTCTCCCAGCAGAGCCCCATGCCGGGAAGACAGATCCAGGACCAAGGCTTCCACGGGTCAGATCACAAGCCAGTAGGCCCCCAGAGCACAGAGAGAAAACCAGGCTTAGACTGGGGCTTAAGCGCCTTACAATCAGCTTACTAAAGGATTTACCAGGAAGTTTTATCACACGTAGCCCTTCAGCAAAAACCATTAGAAGGGGTTCAGCCAAAACTTATTTAGTGTCCTGTCCTCAGCTTCAGCACACCAAGTCCAAAACTGTCCCTACAACAATGATTTAGTCATTGTTCCAATATCAGCTTTAAGACTAATGAGAATCGACCACTAGAGGAAACATCAAGCATATACAGGGACAATTAAGAAGATGATGTTTAGACTGTCAGGGTCAGCACCCATCTGTCTGAGTCTTTCATGTCTCCTCCCCGTTTGGCCAGCAGGTGTCGCTGGCCGTCCTGTCCTCCCTGTTGTTAAAGTATTTAGTGTGTTTCCCCGACTCCATGAACAGCTGCATGGCTCAATGAGTTGAGCATGTGGCTACCCAACCCTGTAATCTTCTGTTCAAATTCTGCCTCCTCAGTTTTTGTATTTTTTCAGATTTTGTTCCCTGGTGTTTCATTTATATCAGTTTTCTAGTTCCTGTGTATTGTGATTTGTATTCTGTTTTGGTTTTTGCTTTGTGCCCGTGGTTGTTTTTTACCTGTCTGTTATTCCCCCAGTGTTAGATTCTGTTCCCTAGTTTGAGTTTCATGATTTTTATTTTATTAGTTTCTTTTATTAGTCACCTCTTGCCAGCCCTTGTTAATTGTTTTCACCTGCCCTGCACTACTCTTCTTAGCTTTTTGTATTTAAGTTCCTGATCCTGGTCTGTTCCTGCTGGGGGGTATTTTTCGTACGTGGATTACGCATTTAGCCGGATGTTATTGTTGACGATTTGACATGATCCTGGATCTGTCGGTTTTTTAAAACTCTTGGCCACAGGTTTGAGGATTTGGATGTGCTGCTATGACAACACATCCAAATCCTCAAACCTGTGGCCTGTACTACAAAGCGGGGTTACTGGCTTATCGGGGTAACTTGTTGGATTTAAGGTAGTCTGGGCAAAATGTA